>JASANG010000916.1:0-241820 GCA_030248215.1 Enoplolaimus lenunculus
GTTTTCCTGAAAACTATTAAGGTAACGATGGTGAGCTTGACTGGAATGCCCATGCAAAGAGTGTGAATTCTGAGCCTAGGTTTAAGCAGACCATTGAGCCTGAATCGGAATTAAACCGCGCCTACCTGAAGGCCACACATGGACTAGTCAAGCTCACCATCATTAGACATGGAACATGATTCAAGGAGAAATTCATAACCCTACGCGGCAGTAGCCAGTGGTGAGATGATAACCCTAAGGTAGAATAGCTTGTGCAGGATCTAACCCTCAAAATAAATCACTCCATGCACTTCTAGCAATTACTGTAAGCTTAGTTAGCATTTAGCTTCGCTATTAACTTTAAGCAATTAAGATCGCCGAATCAAGAGGCGCTACCACATTTAAATTTCAATCACCAGGCTCAAGGTATCTTACATCAGCTATGCGATGCGTGTATAAAGTGTACACAGCCTAAATAAACCAAAACTTTGAATTGAGTTCAATCCTGAACCGAGAGCGCTAAGCAAATTCCTGGCCTAAGAGCCATGGCTAAAAATTTGAAATAAACTTCAGAGCTAAAAGAGACTCAAACTTTTGCATAAATATGAAAAATTCATGACAATCAGAGTCTCAAAAGACAAATAAATAGCCCTGGTTCGAATCAGTGGCAAGGACAATCAATTAAAAACCTTAAAGGCTAGGATCGATCCGCCTTTCTATCAAAACGGCCTATGGCCAAGTAAAGCAAAACTCGGTTGAACCAACTGATTTCTAGGACTAAGTCAAGGGTTGAGCTATACCTATGACCAAGTGTCGTTAAGCCCAACCAGGACAAATAGTTGTGAGCACACAGTTGTACTAAACTCCACGGAGAAAAAGCTAATTGTTGCTGGTGCGACCCACCTATACGCACTCGGGGTTCGCTAGAACTTAGAGCATAGGCAGGCTTAGGCGTATAACGATGTCGGGATTTTGTGACTCTCAAAACCTGACATCACGCCGGGGGACCGTCATCCTCTAGGCAAGTAGCTTACTTTGGCAGATCCACGGCCACGAACACCCGTGAGAGTATCATCTCGGATTCGTCCGCAGGGATACTCGTTGATCGTACCCGTAACAATATTGAATCAGCCAGGAAATGCACGCTGAACGCTTTAGAAGTTACATTTTTTCTGATACACATATATACTCTGTATGATTTTCTTTAGAAAATAAAAACTTTTTTTAAAATGTTTATTATTAAATTCAGCCTAAGATTATTAAACGAAAGTTCACAACAACGGTTTGAGTAACACGTGCGGCCAATGTATACAAACCGGTGCCGTAACAGTAGTATAAACATATTCCTAAGCTTAAGCCTAAACCTACGCGTAAGCGTAAACCTAAACGTAGGAATGAGCTTAGATATAAGCCTAAGCTTCAGTCTAAGCGTAAGAATGAGCATATACTAAACGTAAACCTAGAGCCTAAAAGCCTAAGCAAAATACTTAGTGTAAAGTTTATGATCATACTATTGCAGTTCCGCAGAAAACCGTTCCGCCCCTGATCTCTGCATGACCCGTATGTAAGGTTAGTGGCGGATACATGGTGTACCGTCAAAAGGGGATACAATTTGTGTTAATTTTAATAATTTTAAACGAACCATTGGTAAAATATTTTAGTACTGAAATACCTTGAGCGGAAACACTCAGAATATTGTGATTTTGTGTTGTTATCCAAGCTACAGTTTTCAATTTTTGTTCGCAAACGCATTGTGAGTTTTAGATAAACAATTTGAATCGCAAACTTTGCATCATGACCGAAGTAAACTTAAAGCTTTAGGCTCATTTTTTGCTTAGGCTTAATAGGCGTAAGCTAAGGTATAAGCTCATTCTTTACACTTAGGCTTATGCTTAAGGTCAGGCTTTGGAATATGTTTATTCTATGTGTTTTACGGCACAAAGCTTTAGACTAATTTTTTTGCTTAGGCTTAGGCTAAGGTACAAGCTCATTCTTATACTTAGGCTTTTAGGCTTTCTCAGTCTTAGGATTATGCTTATACTACTGTTTTACGACCCAAAGCTTTAGATTTTTTTTTGCTGAGACTTTGGCTTAGGCTATGGTATAAGCTCATTCTTTACACTTAGGCTTTGGCTTTAAGCTCAAGCTTAAGAATATGTTTATACTACTTTTACGGTCCTGTTTTTACCTACATTGGCCATTGCTTATAAATGAATAATTCGATTTCTAGGTTCGATCTAAAGCCAAAAAACATTTTTCGCTATACCAATGGAACCGTATATATTTCAGCTTTTGCGTGGGATTTTTCGCTTGTTAAAAATGCTACGATACTTACATTTTTCAAACGTTTAAATCATCAATCGTATAAAAGCGCAGGTATTGCAGCAGCCAATTGCGGCTTTTAAATCAACAAACGATGAGTCAGTTTTAAATTTTTAAATTGAAAATTGCTGTTTAGAAAAGCGAATTGCAATTAGTTTCTCGTATAGTAGTTTTAAATTAAAACAGACAACAAAGTTTTATTTTTTGTGAAATTGTTTACGGTTTCAAACGCCAATACGTTTTTTTGAATCAGCGATCGGATTCAGAATTATACCGATAGTTGCGAATTTGCGATGGTTTGCAGTGAAATTTGTATCAAAATGATTGATGTCAGCTTTAAAATTTTTCCGATTTTGAAGCTTTCAAGTAAGCTTTATGATTTGATATTCGTACCAAAGGCGGAAACGTTTCAATGCTGCATATAACGCAAAAGAAATCTGTTTAGCAGCTGTTTGCAAAATTTATGGTCAGATTATAACAAGAAGTGTTTAGAAAACTTTGCACGAGAATGGCTACGGACCAGATGTCTGTGCTGTAGTGACCTGAATAATAAAGGATAGGTAATCATAGTCCGGAGTCCCTATTGTGAGTCCGAATCAATTGCGTAGTCTATTTCCCTAAAAATTAGAGGTAGTGGATATAGTCCAAAACAACGAACTGAACCATAAACGGTAATTACTTTAATTAGATTGCGTAAATGCTTCCTGGACCAAATTAAATGTAAACTTGCATGTTAGTTTAAGTAAATCTTAAATGGCTGAATGGACTAATTAAACTAGAATTTTAAGTTAAAGTTTAACTAACATACTTTTAAGTTTAGGGTGAGTTTAATCTAAACTTATTTTTGATTAAGTGCTGCTCATGTAGTTCTTATAGTTTATTACGTTTAGATTAAACTAAAAATATTGTACCAGTTAATAGTTTAGCTATTCTAGAAAGTTAGTTTAACAAGCTAGATTAGCTTAAGCTTAAATTGAGCTAGTTTCAGCCTTTACATGGCGTTTATATAGACCTAAATTGACTGTTGTGCATCAGTAGACACCAAAAAATTCATTACTATTTTGGATAAACTAATTTTTTTTACTTTATTCTTGTTTGTAATAAATAATTATTGGTAAAATAGTGCAATATTCATGTAACCATTCAAATGGCAACACCTGTTCTGCAACGCGTAGACCCAGACGTCTTAAACGAGAACCTGAATTCCTCAACGCGTATTTCTAAACCTAAATCGGGTTCAACCGCTGTGACAATCGAGAAAGTTGAATTTTCGTCCGAGAATGAAAAACCTAAAACAAAGGTATGTAAGTGCGAAAGTTTACTCCCAAAATTTACTGGGCTGTTGAAATTTGAGTTTTTGAAGATTAAGAAAGGCTAATGAAAGTTTTCAGGCACAACTGAGACTAGTAATCAGTAGTTGCACACATGTTACTCTCTAAAAAGACACTGTTGGACCCAGGGATCCGCCAGCCGCATGGGAAAGTACGCATCCCAAATGGTGCCTGCTTATCAGACAATATACAAATTACATACATGTTAAAATATACGCATAAAGAAAACGCGTAGAGGCATGGTTGCAACTAGGGAAACGCGCTAGGTGGACGACGCTACACTGCGCCCCGCTATCGACATTTTGGCCCCGTGTTACGTTTAGGGCTGCCCCACTTTCTGATGGGTCTACAAAAGGCTAGACTTAACTTTTGCTTCTTTACAGATAGTAATTGAAATTTTTTAATCAGTTGGACACAACACAACAATAGAGTGTATATCACTTATTAAAATAACATAATTTGGTTTTTGTTCAATCACCAACTATCAGCTTAAGCCTATGCCTAAACCTATAAAGCAATAAGCCTAAACCGAATTGCATGCCTTTAGCTTTAGCTTTTTCCTTCACCTAAGTTATGCCAAAATTTAACAAATTTCAAAAAATTTACGAGTGAAACTGAATACTATCTTTAAAATTATGCTCAAAACCTAACTTATAAACTAATTTTAGAATTCTAAAAAAGTTGTTTGTTGCGTGGCTACCGTTGCAATCATTGGAATACTGGTATTAGGATTGGCAATCTATTTATCGTTCGCTCTGTCAAGTGGAATACCACATTTTGCTGGTTAGTTAACTACGAGATGGCAAAATATAACCTAAAAAAGTTTTCGTCGTAAACGGAACCGAGTAAAAATAGTTAAAATAAGTTTCAAACCAACTTTTACCAAACGTTATTAAGCGTTGAGAATGCAAACTGCAGTATGTCCTATGCGGGAAAGGGTTAGACACGTAACTGAAAACAATTTTCCGCTAATACAGCTGCTCGTTAGCGAACTTTTAAGAAAATTGTGCAATTATAGAATTATAACAAGAGCGGAACAGTAGTATAAACAGATTTCTAAGCCTAAGCCTAAGCAAAAAAATTTGACTAAAGCTTAAGATTACTCTATTCTAGTCCACGGAATAACGGTCCGCCGTGATCTTTATGTGGACCGAAAATTTAAAGTCATAAATGTTTCAGGAGGATGCTTAGTAAGAATACAAATTTCTAATCAAGATTGTCAAATAATCATCGCTGGTTTCCGGTTACGAATATGAAATTGCAAATTTAATTACTTGTGTACAATTTTTTCAATTTTTAGTTTTTACTAAATTTAAATATAAAACTAGATTATAATTTTAGTAGATCCAGTATTTCGGCTGTTTGACAAATACGTATTTGTCGCTTTGACTACTAAACTACTTGATCAATTTTGATATCGCATAGAATTCAATTTTTTATATTTTAAGATTTTTAAATTTTCACTAAATTAGTATTTAGAAAATGTTAAATCGAACTTTACTTCGACCGCGGAATTTCCATATCGCTGACTTTTAAGCCCTATTCACAGGTGCAAGTTATTGCTGCGGTTACTTGCAGCTGCAAAATGCACGCAGATCTTGCATTCTGCATAAACCAATGACAAAGCGACTGCAATAGCTTCGGTTAAATTGCATTTTAGCTATGATTTTTAATGAATTATTTTCAGCTGCAAGTTTTTCGAAAAGAATTTTGCGCAAAACTTGCTTTTTCAAATCGCAGCCGCAAGTTCTTGCAGAAAAAACTTGCACGTGTGAATAGGGCTTAATTTTCAACTTTTTAATCTTTGAAGTTATTTTACTAAATTTTTATGTATTCAAATAACATTTTTGGACAATCCGATGTTTTGACATTTCGATGGCTATAAGTGGGGTCGACTACAAAGCTATTCGTGGAATTTTGATATCAACTGAAACCTATTTTTAATTTTTAAATTTTGAAGTATTTTCTAAATTAATATAAATCTTTCAGATGAACCAGTGTTTCGACATTTCGACGGCTCGACTTGGCACCGTCTGCCTAGTTCGCAGTATGAAAATTTTGGTGATGATTCCAGCAAACACAATGCTCAAATTGATATGCTTCATATTCGATTTCGCACATCCAACTCAAACGGTCAGCTTGTATTTAAAGGGTACGGCCAATCGTTGGATTATTTGCTGCTTGGTATTCTTGATGGCTATGTAGTATTCGCGTAAGTTTTATCACGAAAACTGATTCGGGTCCGTAGCCAGATTGGGCCAGGCGGGTTATGAACTCCAGAAATTTGTTTTCCGATAAGTTTCAACATGGCTTGTAAGTCACCTGACAATTTTGTATATCCCAACTAAAATTTTCAAGGTCCCTAGCAGTCTCAGCTGGCTACGGGTCTGTAATCGTTTCTGTTTTTAGAGTACTTACACTCTTAAACAGTTGTCTAAACCTCTTAACTTGCGGTGTAAGGGCCTGAGCCAACGATGGGATCGGAGTTAGAGGCGGAGTTAAAAATTTCTGACGAAGGAGTGGGCTGGGAAATGTTATGAAACGCAAAAATTGTAGGTAGAGACCTTACTATCGTATCGCCAATTGAGGTTGAAAATTGTGTGCAAGGTTAGAAGGCTTTATCACAAAATATTCTGAGGACAAAATTGTATTTTTTACAAAAAAATTTCTAAGGAAAAAATGATAAGGTTGGGACCTTACCATTATATCACAAAAAATTCGTGACGGGGACGCGTACACCCTCCCCCTCTGGATCCGCTAATGATCGCAGTGCATTTTGGTAAACCTTGATGGGTGACCATGTTTTTCAACTATCTAACCCTTTCTCACATGAATATTTTCTGTTTTCCCTGAGACCTACTTTTATGCTAGGATTCGAACTAAAGTGCCTGGAGTGGGAGGCGTATACCATCACCACTCAGCTATAGGAGCTTGACGCTTTGCAATTGTTCAACACGGTGCGATATATTATTTAATGTATATATACACTGCGCTGAGTTGCCTATAATCAACTCAATGTGAGAAGGGGTTAAAACAAAATATGAGACGTTAAGTTGAAGAGCCAAATTTTTGAAATTCTTCTCTACTGTGAGAAATACATTAATTTCTTAGAATTGAGCCTAAACTTATAGGTCAAACAGGTCAATGAGATTAGCTCAAGCCGAAGTGACTACAATACAGCGAGTCTCATTTATTCAGTACCTTTTTAATAAAATATCAATACAACTTACATAATATGATGCGTACGTTTAGGCTTTCGAGCTGAGCGGGTGATGTTCACTGAAGCTATTTTATTCAGTGTGTTGGCACACAGAAGCCTAGACGCTTCGGTAGACAGAACACTGAAGCTTTTTGGATTTCAGCAGCCACCATACAGTAGTCGAATACGCTATCAACCCGCTAAAGAGTTACCTGATGTATATACACGCAATATTGTGGAAGTTGCATTACAGCTATAAGTACCAAGGAAAGATCAAGCAGCGTACGCTGTTGTGTTGTTGACGACGCAACTTGAGTAAGAAATTTTTTAAAATTTAATTTTTTTCATTTTTTTAATTTTAGAGCGAAACGCCAATACACCAAAGAACACGTCATTAAATCGCGTTACACTGTCAACGACAACCAATGGCATGACGTTGTCTTAATTAGGTAATTTCTAAAATTATATTTTCAATCAACTCTCGAATTATCATATGACCCATGTATAGAACTGGACCACATAGTTTTCCGGAGGGGCTATAATAGAGTCAATTTAAGCTTTAGACTAAGTTTAAGCTTTAGACTAATTTTTTTGCTTAGGCTTAGGCTTAGGAATAAACTCATCCATACGTTTAAGCTTAGGCTTACGCTTAGGCTCAGGCTTAGGCTTAGGAATATGCTTATACTGCTGTTCCGTCCATGTTCTATACATGGGTCTATCATATTTTACGATATGGTGTACCATGACTTTACAAATCAATGTTTGTTGATGGTTTCAGGGCCTAATTAATATATTAAGATTTTGCCAATTTTATGCCAAAAGCCAATACTTGAATTGTTTTTTCAACGCCACTCAACAAATTCGAATATCAGATTTTCTCGATTCACCGTGTTGAGCTTCTATTAAGCTTTGATTTTAAAATATTTACTGCACAATAGGGCCAGTATAAAGGACATTACCGTAACAGTAGTATAAGCATACTTCTAAGCCTAAGCCTAAGCATTAGGGTAACAATTTGATTAAGCCTAAGCCTATGCAAAAAATACTCTAGACCACTCTATTGTATTGATTAGAAAAAAGTTCCGCCCCTGATCTTTACATTGGCTACAACAGCAAGACAGGTATGATTTAACCCTTTCTCACATGAATATTTTCTATTTCCCCTGAGACCTACTTTTATGCTTGGATTCGAACTCCAGTGACTGGAGTGGGAGGCGTATACCATCACCACTCAGTTATGGGAGCTTGACGCTCAAGCCCGAGGGGGCTCTCACGTCTTGTGGTGATTTAGTACTATGTATACGTGTTGCAATTGTTAAACACGGTGCGATACATACTATTTAACGTATATACACTGCGCTGTGTTGCCTACAGGCAACTCAATGTGAGAAGGGGTTAAAGTTGAATGAAAGTTTCAATCCACACACATACAGTTGGCGATAACTTTGTGGATATTTAACCCATAGTAAAAATTTATATGCTTCAAAGTTTAATTGTACTCGTGTGAAAGTTATTTACTGAACAAGAAAAAGCATTTAGATTGAACTATTCAAAAATCATGAGAGTTTTGGCCGAATCGATAATAGTACTACATACATTTGAGGAATTCAAACTTTCGTTCAACTTTAAATCATGAACCTATCTTTAATAGTGGCTCGGCTGAAGGGGGGTCTTAGATTTAGAACATGCCCCCCTGACTTGGAGACAAACCGTTTCAGATCCAAGAACTCATGGGTGTTACGTGTTGATCACGATACTGACATATTCGATAAAGACGTAACAGCGATTAATGCAGGCGGCTACATTATGATTGGTAAGCTGACAGTGCAAATAGCAGAATTGAGGGGTCGCATACAAACGGAGATTTACAATTCAAATATAGCCCCCCCTAAATTATTGCAGTGATGAAAAATGACACATTTTTCGTGTTTAGAGTTAGGATGTCATAAGATTAATACGCCTTACCTGGTGGCCAAACGCATTCCTAAGCCTGTGCCTAAGCCTAAGCGTTGCAAAAATGAGTTCTTAAGCCTAAGCCTAAGCCCAAGCAAAACATATAAACCACAACCTAAACTTACTCTTTTATAGAACCACCAGAAACCTGGACGCCTCTAAAAGTAACATGGGTCCCTTATCTGAAGGCATAATATATTTCATTTGAAAAAAATCATGGTTACTCCTGCCTGGTTCGTGTTTTTGCTAATGGAAAAATGTTTCGCATGAACATTTTCTGTTTCATCTGAAATCTAATTATAACCTAAAATTCAATCTTGAAACTGTTGAGAGTGGTTACGCCAAATTTGCGTTGAAGTAGGGTTAACGCGTGGAAATTTTGAAAATTGCCGCTTGTTAACCCTACCTTGCGGCATTTTTGGTGGCAAAATGAAATTTTATATTGTGAACGTTGCATTATATAAGCCACACGAGAAATGTGCTCGAGTCCTTGGGGGTTTCGTTAAATTTATAATCGTGTATTCAATTATTTTTTTTAAAAAAATTGAAATTTCATTGCAGGCGGATTTCCTGAAGCCGATTTATTCTCAATTGTAGAAGGACAAAAAATGAACAGTTTTATTGGTGATATTGCTCATTTAGCTATAAATGGTAAAAATGTACTATTTGATATAGCAACCAAAACTCCGCGGCCATAATGCGATTGGCAGATTGAATGAATGCTCTTAGACAAATAAGTATACAACTGAGGGCACAGCCCTGAGTGCCCAGGTATAGATCAGGGCCGAACAGTAGTATAAGCATATTCCTACGCCTAAGCCTAAGCCTTACCGTATAGATGAGCCTATTCCTAAGTTTTAGCCTAAGCCTATGGAAAAATATTAGTCCAAAGTTTAAACTAACTCTATTATAGCCTGGCCCAATTCAGCATATTCTGTGTAGAAATCAACGTGCCCAGCGCGTTGAATCTTCTTTTATAGACTTTAGAATAAACCAGTTGGATTCGAAAACTGACTCTCTCTGAAATAGGCTCCACGGGACTACACAAACTGAGTCAAATTCGACTGCGCCAGAGTAAAACATGCGAGTCAGTGAGTCGAATTTGACTTTAGCGGAGTGCGAATTAGACTCAGTTTATGTAGACCCGTTAAGCCTGTTTCGGAGAGAGTCAATTTGACTCTATTGATGGAATAATAAAGTCTACCTTTCGGCGTTTGCTAGTTTGAGAATGAGAACCTACTGCTCTGGATTTAAAACAAATAACAGTCCGAACCCGAACCCGAACCCGAACAGTGAAGGGTGCTCTTTGGAGAGGTGAAAGAAGTATCAGCCACCGTCCTGGGTCCATATAGTACTATTTTTATGAAATTTATATTAACACAATGAAAATTAAAGTTTTTTGTAGTCATTAAATATGAATCGAAAAATTTTAAATATATAGCTAAAATGAGTTAGCAACATATAATTGTGGTGCGTTAGAACACCTGGCTAAAGATCGTTCAATGATAGACACAGGTAATTGTTCCAAATACCATAACATACTGTAAAGAGCATTAATTTTAGCTGGGTATCTTGTTCAATTTTTGTAATTTGGTTGCTTCAATTCCAAAAACTAATTTGATTGGCTCAATTTCAAAAAGTGAGTTGATTGGTTCCATTTCAAAAAGGAATTTGAGTGATTCAAATCTAAAAAGTAATTTGATTGGTTCGATTTCAAAAACTAATTTGATCGATTCAATGCCAAAAAGTAATTTGAATGATTCAAATCCAAAAAGTAATTTGATTTGTTCAATTCCTAAAAGTAGAGTTGATTGCTTCAATTCCAAAAAGTAATTTGAATGATTCAAATCCAAAAAGTAATTTGATTGGTTCAATTCCAAAATCTAATTTGATCGATTCAATGCCAAAAAGTAATTTGAAAGATTCAAATCCAAAAAAGTAATTTGGTTGGTTCAATTCCAAAAACTATCTTGACTATATTTCGCACGACTGTCTTTGATTGGACAATACCAAAATTGGAGCCCATTTTTATCTGGCGGAGTAAGCTCCGGTTTTTCGCTGCATAAATCGAACAGAGCAAAGTGACACGAGAGTAAATTTTTTTCGAGCATTGTTGGCAAAACTTTGTGTCTAAAACAATTGCACATTAAACGATTGAAATATTATTGTTCAGAACAACCAAACGCAATTAACCCTTTCTCACATGAATATTTTCTATTTCCCCTGAGACCTACTTTTATGCTAGGATTCGAACTCCAGTAACTGGAGTGGGAGGCGTATACCATCACCACTCAGCTATAGGAGCTTGACGCTCGAGCCCGTGGGAGCTCTCACGTCTTGTGGTGATTTAGTACTATGTATACGTGTTGCAATTGTTAAACACGGTGCGATATATATTATTTAACGTATATACACTGCGCTGAGTTGCCTATAGGTAACTCAATGTGAGAAGGGGTTAAAAATTCAATTTAATATATCGCCAGTTAAGCTTTATTCCCATGTCCAATCGTTTGCGGCGAGATCTTGCAGCTGCAATTTGCATTTTCAAGTTACATAATGGATTTTCGAACTACAGCTGACAGTTTACGCTGTACAAACTTGTGCCCACAAGTTGCAAATGCAAGTGCTCTGTGTAAAAAATTGCACGTGCAAATTGTAGCTGCGAGTTTTCGCTGTGAAACTTGATGGTATAAATGAAGCCTAATATTTTTATCTAATCATATTCGCTTTAACAACTACAATAGGGTCGTACAAAAAATAACACCAATTAAAAAAACTTTTGCCGTGTTTGCAATTTCAAATTCATAACATTTAACAAAATATTGCATTATAAAGGGGTCTTTAGAATTCTTTTGCCCAATCGTAAATAGCGTTCGATTTACTAATTAGACTCATGCGATTAATAGATTACATAAATATTTAGTAAAATTTCTCTAAATATACACTTTTAGTCGAAACTAGCAATAATGTCATGGTTTTCATATACTGCGATGTATTGTATACAAGGAGATATGCTTACATGTATACCACAACATTTTGGTTGACTCAAAATAGGAACTTGTACAAGCTGTAGAGAATAACGCGGGTCAGTCGACTTAGGTAGGACGGATAAAAACTTGAGACATTTTTTAGTTAAGCAGCTAGAAAAGCAGGCATTCGGGGGGTCGTTCGAACTCACCAGCTTACTATCCGCTAGCACAAAACCTTTTACACGTAAGCGTTCCTTTCGAAATGCGCTATGCCCCTGTTTACTGCATTAATCTAAACACAAAATTAAGCTAAAATAGCAAATTCAGAAAAGACGTATGTGCTATTTGTATTCAAAAATTATACTTTATTACTCGGCTGGCACTAGGATAGTCAGTTTCTCCCAGATAGGTCCGAATAACCCCCAATAAAATGTTTCACGGCTCTATAACTCCATAGTCCACGCGGTAAATTCCTATGAGTTAATTAATCAACTCAGAGAGAGAATTAGTTATTTCTGGTTATTTTTGAGTTAATAAATTAAACATTAACTCACTCTGAGTTGATTTAATTCTGAGTGAGTTGATTAGTTAACTCAGAATGACATAACTCAATTCAGAATTCTGAGTTCTGAAAAACATAATTCAGAGCTCAGACCCCCGAGTGGATTCAACTCATTCTGAGTTAAACTCAACTCACTGAAACTTACAGTGCACCGAAAAAATTAAATTTGCCAAGATGGCTTCACCAAGGGTCGGCCCCGCGATTGAAGGGGTTGGGCGGTGCCTTTGTCGGCATTGCTTTATATTTTTTAGTCCTCATTAAAAAAATTAAAGTAGGCACTGCTTTACCTGTAAATCTGATTAAATTGCTGTTCTGGAACAAACTGCCGTATGCTGTTGTAAATACCAGTATGATTGCGTGCGATACGTACTTCAAGTTTCACTGCACCCTAAAAGTTTACTTAAAACGATTTGATTGGGCAGTATCTCTTAGATGATACGTAGGTACGAAAATATTTAATTATTAATTTTCTAACTAAAAAATCCAATGTTATTAGTAAATAACGGAAAAACATTGGCCCTTGTAGATAGAGCGTTTTTCTGCGGGACTGCAATAGAGTAAGCTGTCGCTTTTGGCTAATTAATTTGCTTAGACTTAGGCTTAAGTATAAACTCATTTTTACGCTTACGTTGAGGCTTAGGCTTAGGAATATGCGTAAATATAATATATATATATATATATATATATATATATATATATATATATATATACTACTGTTATGGCCCTGTTCAATACATTGGCTATAAGGGCAAAAATAATTATACACATAGTATGGTGCATTACATACATTGCGCTGAGTTGCTTATAGTTAACTTTGTGTGAGAAGGGGTTAAGTCTAGAAATTATACACCGGTATAACTTTTATTTAATACAAAATAACTGGTTTTAGCTTACATATCCAGTTGATCCCACAGTTTCAGCTAAATCACGGTATACTTTGAATTCTGGAAAACACATAAAATCTGGATCGCCGTCTTTGTTTTCATCTAAGCCGCCCCAATCGTTGACACAAATGTTGCGTCTAAAATTATTGCACCTGTGTCTAGGACAAGTGTTTGACGCCGTAACAGAAGCATAAACATATTCCTAAAAGCCTAACCATAAGTCTGACGTAGCAATGAGCTTATATACCTTAGCCTAATCTCTTAAGAGTAAGCAAAAAATTAGTCTAAAGCTTGAGGTTGCTCTATTCCAGTCCCCCAAAAACCGCTCCGCCCCCGATCTTTACATGGGCCATATTTTCCAATGCATTTGAAACCTTATTACTAGCTACGATCCTATTGTTTCCGTAACGAACAATTCGGTCTGGACCAGCTATCCAGCCGGCTAAAAATGTAGGAGACCTAAAAGAGAGCTGTGATATTGGCCTCGTAGCCGACTTGGAGAGCGTGACCAATCTCATATATCACGCCAAAAATTTAGATGGGTCACTCCTAAAGAGTTCTAAGTTCACTTTTAGGTTCACAGCGGCGAAATTTGGCAACGAGAACTGGCAGCTGCAAATTTACAAGGGCAAATTTATATTAATAGAAAGAACTGGCAGCTGTAAAACTTGTGACTGTACAAGCTATATTACAAAACTTGCAGCTGTAAGTTCTTGCTGCAAAAAATGTTGCACGTGTGAATACGGCTTACTTGATCTAATCTGTATAGAAACGTCATAAAAACTTGAAAATTACTTCTAACGGAAACTTATTTAAAACAAACTTCAATAAACTATTAATATAATGTAAGTCTCATTTCGCAGTTTTGATAATTACGCCCCCTAAGTACAGTCTATTCGTCCAGAAAAGTTAAAAATTTTCAAAACGTACCTCTGTAGCGATTGATATCCCAGCCTTTTTGGACACGACAAACTTGTGACGTTGGTCAAATTGTTGAATTTGTTGATGAAATTGTTGCAAAAGTCACAAAAGTAACTGAAACAAAAACCACGAACGTAGCCATGATTTCATTACTGGACGAGATGACGTCATAAAACGTGTTCAGCCAACGTCATAAAAAGTCACTACACACATCAACTCGTGAGAAAATATATTTTCGTACGTATACCACTAAAGCAATGTCGGTTCAGTTAATAGGATAACATCAACTACTAGTGTGTGGTAGTGAAACGCACAGGGCTTCCTAGTTTCAATTTATTCACAAAATGAAATTTTTCCAAAACCATTGGGGGGTTTATACAGGGAGGTAAGTAGGTTATGTATGTACGTCTAAAAATGTTTCGCTCGTTGCACACTCTAGCACAAATTTAAATTTGAAGTTATCTTATCCTAGAAAAATTCAGACCAGGCAGTGGTGTACAAATATTCAAAAATGGTTGCGCTTCCAGAAATCTTACTGAAGGATTTACTAAGCTGTGCTTGAATACTTACTTAAGTGTCAGGGTTTACTACGAAATAGTTAACTTTTCAAACAACAATAGAAAAATGGGAAATTTGACCTAGTGTCAGAAGTAGAAAACAAAAGTTTTCCGTTATATTAAGAAGGTACCATGGATCTATAGTCTCGCTTAGACCAAGGTTAATATATCTAAACTGCTTGTCTATAGTACGCAGAGGCGTACCGACGGTGACGTTGGACCAGGACCCCAGTCAGAATCAACCAATGCGTCACAATTTTAGATAGAAAATTTACACCTGGCTTGTAACATCAGATTTAGTCTGTGAGTAAAGTATTCGCTTAACTTAAGTACGCTTTTACACGCAATGAAGTATATAGTACTTAAGTATGGTTTCAGAAACCCAGACAATGTATACCAAAAAGGTCCAACATAAAATCGTTGACTTTATGACTTCGTTGAAACTGAAGCTAAGGCTATAAAATGGCCTTAATAGTTTAACGCTTAGCTTAAAATTTAGATTTATCCATTAATATATAAACAAACTGTTGTTGACAAAAAATTTTCAGTTCCAAGAAGGGTCCGCAAGGAGGCGAACATTTTGACCTTAAAAATCGAATTTTTCAAAAATTCCAATTTGGACGTAGACTGATCAGGCTAAGTGATTATAAGCTGAAATATGCAAAAGTTTTCAAAATCCAACATGTTTGGGGAAACCGCAGGATAGAGGATAACAGAAAATCTTTAACCTTAATTTTTAATCAAAAACTAACTGGCCCATTAACTAGCGAAATTGTAGTGCACCAAACGATGCAATTTTTGAAAAGATGAAACATTTCACTAAACGAAATTGCCGGAACTTTTCGGCAACCAATTCTACGCGAAGCCGGGACCGGAATGAAATTGTGGAGAATTCTAAGTACACACTTTTGTTGACAGTTTACCAGTTACTTCCATATCCACCACATCCTTTATTGTCGGTCCCTTGACATTCGAGTTGTTTAAAAAAGTTAAACGTATTATCTTCGGTCATCGTCCAATTAATATGAACCATAAGGTTCGATTCACCATTTTCCAACTCGTGTGTAAGGTTGGTTTGTTTAACGAACATATTTGCCTGAAATCAGCGGCCGATCCAGAAATTTCTGTCACTTAAACCCACCCGATATGACTAAGTACAGTGACAAAAACTCTCAAGCCAAGTGATCATGAAGCTAACCGGGCACTTTAGTAGTAAATCTTAGCCAAAAATGTAGTTTTTATTTCGGTTGGAGGTTCAGGCTTAATATATTGTCTGTTGCTAGTTTAATAGGCCCATTGACTGTAATAGAGCAAGCTTAAGCTTATGAAACGTATTTATTAATGGTTTTGTTTGGAACCTGTTCATATGTGGTGTACGCGGATAATTTTTGGATAAGCATTTTTGCGAGCTATCCTGATGAGATTGGGATTTTATTTTAGCAGCAATTCGCTTGCAATAGTTTAGGTTGGTCTTGAAGTAAGATATTTATATTTCGGAATTTTCCGGCACATATACAGCAAAGAGAACTGTTCCAGAAATTTCTGACGTGAGGCCGCGTGATGTATTATTTTGAAAATAGCTCGCGAGCTGGATACAATCGCGATGCATAAACGCAATTTTAGCACTAAATCTTTAATACAATAAATATTACGGATTTTGATTCCTGTTTGGCAACCGTGGTCTCAGTGGCTCCATTTGATCCTATTGTGATACAGAAAAAATGACAAATTTTTTACGCTTAAATCTTTCTTGATATTTTTACTTACATCGGCCTATGTATAGAACGAAGCCGGAACCGTAGTACCTATAAGCATATTCCTAAGACTAAGCCTAAGCCTAAGCAAAAAAATTAGTCTAAAGCTTAACCTGACACTATTAAGGCCCCTCCGGAAAACGATCCGGCACTGTTCTATGCATGGGCCCTTACATCAATATCGAAACAACCTGGAAACTCAAGAACTTCTCTTGATATCAAGTGACGTGAGTTTGAGTTGTAGAGTTTGAGATCACGTAAATGCAAATGTTGACGGCCATAATCTGAAAAATGATGTCACGACAGTTCGTCATCTGACAGCTCGTCACCTGACAAGTTGCGTTAATCTGAATTCAGCGCTCGTCACTTACGCTTTGACTTAGGCTTAGGATTACGCTTAGAATTATGTGCATTTATTTATTCATAGGCTTCAAGACACTGTTGGGCGACAAATTCTTGTATGCCGAATTGTCGTAGGTAGATTCCTGAAAAATATTCAATAGTCAAGTGAAAATTTCAGTGTTATTTGACGCCATTTCTGTATAGTCTTTGACCGTATAACACTTATCACCAGTTAGGGATTGGTTAGAAAACTGACGAGCATTCTGCAATTTCCCATGTCAAAAATGGTACAGATATACGGCAAATAAAATTCGAATAATCAACTTAATTTCTAACCTCACCATCTGCTTGTTCGAAAGTTGAAACAGCTAACACCAACTGGTCGTAGGTGCTGCACACGTTCGAAAATACAGGGACTCACTTAAAGTATTTGCTTGAGCTGCGTTTACATACTTGGCATCAAGAGTTTAAATCACCGACGTTTCAGTAAATGCTTAAGAAATTGCCAATTTTGAGCGATTAAGATAAAAGAAAACCCTATTTTTGTAATTTGTCAAGAAAGTACCTGCTAAAGCCCAATATTCTAATGGTTTTTTAAGTTAAAAGTACACACAAAATAAATATTCTTATATTTCAAAGCTTCCACTTTCTTAAATTTTCAAGACATAAACGTCTTGATCGTTTCTTAAATTTTTATATTCAAGAATTTATTTTCTGATTTTATGAATGTAAAAAAGTTGCTTCGTTTATATTGTTAACAGAGTATATAAATAATCGAATTTCAAAGATATTTCGGGTTTATAGCTCATGCTTCCTCAACCTAAGTTTACGTCTTGGACGTATCTTAGGTTGTAAAATTAGGGTATTTGGTTGAGCTTTAGCCCTCAATTTTGGAGTGGTTTAAGTCTTGAATTCAATTTCATATATGTCTATAGTCTGTATGAAGACATAATTGTTTTAAATTTCAGACAATATGTCTTGAAAACAAGACAATTTATTTTGTGTGTTTCGGCCACAACCGATTTCAAAATTTCACTGAAAATACCTTAACTTACTTCCAAGACAATTTTCAACTTCGCCACGTTTAACCAAATAAAATCGTTTGATAATTTTGCCCGTTTCTCGACGTTGTTGTTCACAACGGCGTATATCGGCCAGTTCAGCGCCGTAATAATCAGACCTTTTCCTAGCGTCACATTCGTACCGCAGTTGGCCAACGAGCAAAACGTGAATTAAAATCGCTGGCGAAGATGCGATAAAATCACGAAAAATTGTTAAAATTTGACGTAAGAATTTAGCAAAAATCAGCTGAATTTCAACATTTCTGCAATGATTTGGTGTTGAGAAATTTTTAAACGCAAGTTGCATTTTATATTTTACACAAATATTTCAATCGTTAAACGACAAACTTTGTATACATCACTTTTAGTCAACCGTACACATGTTGTGCGTTTATAGAAAAATCACTCTGACAAATATCTAAATGGGGCCGCCCACCAAAGGTCCTGGCACACCAACTCGGATCAAAACTAAAATTTGTATTATGATTTAGTGCTAAAATAGTGTTTGCTTTCTACCTCGCTTCGCTTGCGACACGTATTTCACTATATTTCTCAGTGTTCCCTGTTCAAAATTTCTCGATACGCCTCTGAGAATAGTTCGTTGCATTTTCTAAGTTCATGAGTGCAAATCATAAAAATCAACTGTTTGCAGTAAAAGAGTTGATTTTTTTTGCGTATTTTTTTCGTACAGAAACTAAAACATACACGTACTGTATCTTGCAGAAAAGAGTCATAGAACGGCCCATGTTACTTTAAGGGACGTCCAGGTTTCTGTTGGCTCTGTAAAAAGAGCGTTTAGATTGTAGATTACATTTTTTTGCTTAGGCTTAGGCTTATGCTTAGGCTTAGGAACACATTTTTGCAACGCTTAGGCTTTGGCTTAGGCTTAGGAATACGCTTAATCTACTATTATGCCCCTTAAAGACCCCCCAAGTGTATAAACAGAAAGGGCTGTATTTTATGCAAACAAATTTCATGAACAAATTGAAGTAATACGAGATACAGTTGGTGACTTTTGATAATTGTCAGGCGCCGCTAATTTGATAAACTTTTATTATCAGTTGGAATACTGTGGCGTACGGCGCCTATCGCCTGATAAAAATGAATATCGTCAGGTAATTTCTCGATCTGCCGCAGATTCAGTTCCCCACTCAGGTTGCGTTACCAACATTTTTATTGGCCAATGTATAGAACAGAGCCGGAACAGAAGTATAAGCATATTCCTAAGCCTAAGCCTAAAAGCCTAAGCCTAAGCCTAAGCCTAAAAGCCTAGCCTAAGCCTAAGCCTAAGGTTAAGCCTTAACCTAAGCATAAGCCTAAGCCTAAGCCCATGCCTATACCTACGCCTAAGCCTAAGCCTAAGCCTAAGCCTAAGCCTAAGCCTAAGCCTAAGCCTAAGCCTAAAAGCCTAGCCTAAGCCTAAGTCTAAGGTTAAGCCTAAACCTAAGCATAAGCCTAAGCCTAAGCCCATGCCTATACCTACGCCTAAGCCTAAGGCTAAGCATAAAAATGAGGCTACATCTAAGCCTAAAGCCTAAGTCTAAGCCTAAGCCTAAGCATAAGACTGAGGCTACATCTAAGCCTAAGCCTAAGTCTAAACCTAAGCCTAAACAAAAAACAAGTCTAAACCTTAAGCTTACTGTATTACAGTTCCGCCGGAAAATGTTCCGGCCCTGTTGTATACATGTAACTTTTTATGATAGAAAATTTTTTACAAATAGTTTAGTTTTACATTTGACTAAATTTGAAACACAAAAGTACGTCGCTTTTAAAGTTGATGAACTTCTTGCAGCCTAAATTTATCAGAACAAAACTAAACGGTAAGAGCATAGCGGAAGGAAAGTTGAGTAAAGCTGATCATCACCTAAAACGTTGTCTCCCCAAATGAGTCAATGTCAAGGCTACGGCGCCTGCGAGGAACCGTTGGGGACGTTCCCTACCAAAATTAGGCCCATGTAAGATCAGGACTGGAACGTTTTTCTGTGGGACTAGAAAAGAGAAAGTTTAAGCTTTAGACTAATTTCTTTGCTTGGCTTAGGCTTAGGCTTAGGCTTAAGCATATCACATTGTTACGCTTAAGATTAGGCTTAGGCTTAGGAATATGTTTACAATACTGTTCCGGCCCCTGTTCTTTACATTGGCCCAAAATTTTCACCCACTGACTGAAATATTTGGCTAAAGAATAAAAAGATTTCTACGCATTAAAAATTTTTCTTGACTTTCGCGGAATCTGCCAGCACCTACTATAAACAATTCCTCGTTGCGGACCTGATCCATGGGTAAAAAGTTTTACTGTCGAAAAAAGGCCGTTTTCAAAAATTTGGCTCCCTCTAAACCTTTTCGGACGTCTCTGTGATATTGGGTTAGCCATGCGCCATAGTTAAAGTATTGAAATGTTTCTAGATAAAGTGAAGTTCAAAAATGTCACGCGCATGCACCACGCAAAATTCGACCAATGGTACTTTTACGGGCGTAACAGTAGATTAAGCGTATTCCTAAGCCTAAGCCTAAGCCTAAGCGTTGCAAAAATGCGTTCCGTTCCTAAGCCTAAGCCTAAGGTGCTATGCAACAATGTGTGTTGCATAGTGTTGCGTAAAATATTTTATTTATATACCGTTTGAAAAACAGTAATTAAAAACTTTTAAAATTTTAATAACCAAGAGTCCGAATCTATAGTTGTTTGGCTTGCTCACAGTTTACTTCCTGAATTATATATACATATATATATATCATAAACTCAAATTCGAACTTGGCAAAAAGTTAACACAATCACAGCGTTAAGTTGCGTTCTACTACTTAAATTTGGAAGCTACCTTAGTACATTATAATAGAAAATTGAACAACAATCGCTAATCCACCACATTTGGCGTCCAAAGTAGGGCTCCAAACCCACGACTCTGGGATTAACAGTCCCATGCTCTAGCGACTAAGTACATATACATATATACGTCACATTGATTAATTCAATTTATTCTTGCTACACGGCCGTGTAAATATTTGTTCTTTGTAAGTTATCCATTGGTTGATTACTGGAAAATAGCAAAAAAAAGACAAATTTTTAACTTTTAAAAATATAAAACATTCAGTGTTTGGACTGTAAAAAAAGTGAGTTTAAATTTAAAGCCAATATTTTTTGCTTTAGGCTTAGGCTTTAGGCTTTGGTTTACACTTTTTCCAACGATTGAGTTTTGTATTAGGCTTAGGAATATGCTGTACAGTTTACGGGTTTGAAGGAACATTTGTCAATATTATATTGAAACGCTTGCTTAATGAACTAATATGCAAATAGCATATTTAAAAATTTGCCAATACCTTTTTGAAAATCAACAATTTAAATTCTCTTTTAAATTGTGACCACCATCAATATTAATTCGCCGGTATATAGCGGTAAAATGTTTAAAGCCTAGGAAAATTATCAACCGATTTGAGCCCTTTGAGAAGTGTCCCACCCTCATACAACCCTCCACATCGTAGTATCATTTCAGCTTTACTGAGGAACAGAAAATGGTCTATGGAATTGTCTCAAAATATGTTTATAATTATGAAAATTTAATTATTTGTATAATTATGAAAACTTAAATATCTTTATAATCATGAAAATTTAAATATTTGTATAATTATTAAAATTTAAATATTTTTATAATTATGAAAATTTAAATATTTTTATAATTATGAAAATTTAAATATTTTTATAATTATGAAAATTTATATATTTTTATAATTATGAAAATTGAAGATGAAAATTTAATTTTTTTTATTGCAAAAATTAAAAGTTCAATACCCCATTTATGACCGCAAATAACCGGACAACCAGCGTGTAGCATCCTTTCATCCTGTTCACAGTTTCGCTTTAAATTGTACCATAACAATCCTGATCCCTTAAATAGAAATATATGTTTTAAAATAAATCTAAAAAAGTAGTGAAATAACACTCCGTTATAATCAAAAATATGCTCCACAATTGATACGCGTCCTACGCGCACAGCTAAAAACCTTCACATGACGTGAAAGCGCCCTGGTGCTCGCGAACCTTTTATAGCTGAGTGGTGATGGTAAAACGCCTCCTAACCGTGAGACGTGCATTTAAATTATAACTTCAAAACAGTTGTCTGCTAAAATAGAAAATATTCGTAACGAAAACGGATCCGCTTTCAGTCAAAGTGAATTAATGCCAAGAGTGCAAAAATATATTTAATCACACTATTATACATTACGTCTAAATATTCTCAAATTTTACCATCGCATATTACTAGATAACCCTAAATCGTTGTAACTAAAACATAAATTTTCTTCTTTTACTCAAATTATTGGCCAATGTAAAAAGAACAGATGCGGAACAGTATTATAAGCATATTTGTAGGCCTAAACCTAAGCCTAAGCCAAAGTGTAAGAATGAGCATATTCCGAAGCCTAAGCCTAAACCTAAGCTAAGCTTAAGTGCAAGAATAAGCATATTCCTAAGCCTAAGCCTAAGCCAAGCAAAAAAAAATAAGTCTAAAACTTAAGCTTACTCTATTCTAGTCCCACAGAAAAACTTTCTGCTCGTGATCTTTACATGGGCCAAATTATTAAACTAAAATACCGAATAAAACTTACAAATTCAGGTATGACTGCGAGATTCCAATACGGAAAAATTGTTGCGCCTCCAGATGTTACTTGTGACAGCTAAAAAATAAAGAAAATACGCCACTTGAAATTAAGTAATGTAAATTTCAAGCCCGAAAAGTCGTTTTCTGATGATTCAAATTTCGACCGCGGCGTTGCCAAAACTTTCATTCTAGAAGTGCTGAAATAGATTGGTTTTGGACCAAAAATGGTTTCTGGCAACATATTGGAAGAGATAATATTTTAACGTTCCACCTGCGAGTGTTTTGGCTACGGCGTTCTTTCCTGATGAAACAAGACATTATTAAAAGCAAAACGTAGTACAAAACAATGTTTATCAGTTTGAATATATAGATGCATTTAACGGTCTTACATTAGATTGAAAATACAATACCTAAAATTGTAGTACAAAGTTTTAGTTTGTATTCCGTTAATAGGGGGCATAGCCGTTAATGGTTTACACCAGGGTGCAACCGGAGGTGAAAAATACCGGAGCCAGAGCCGGAGGTGCGGCGAAATTACGTAGTAAAAATAATGGTTAATTAGTTAATTTAGGCAATATCTGCAATATGTTGTTAAAGTTGCTTGGTTTTAAGCTGAATTTCGGCGAAATTTCGAAATTTCGTTACTCAAACAAAAGTAAAACGAAACGCACTAAACAGATAAGTTTTGCAAAATTAAGCAAAATTTTACTACTGGTTCCACCTGTCAATTTAAACATACGTACTTACATAAAGTAGTACAGTTGCGATGCGTGCATTTTCGATCACATAGCCTTGTACCGGCTAAAACAATACAATAAAACACTAAATTCATCGGCCCATATTATTATCAGGGGTGAACTGTATTATAGCGTAACTGCAATATTGTAAGCTCGAAATTTAGGTTTAGGAATATAGGTCTATTCTTACGTTTAGGCTTAGGCTTAGGAATATTGTTATAGTACTACTGTTACAACAACCGTGTTCTATACATTGGACAAATCATCACGAAGTTAAAAAATTCTAAATCATTGACATTGGAGCAAGCCTAAATTTTGGCTGCACATGTATTGCGAATTTTTAATGCCAAATTTACTCGCTGACCAATCGGTGATAACAATTATTGCTTTCAATGAAATTTTGCTGTCATTCTGCTTAGCTAATTTTGCCGAAACGTACGCTAATGACCTAAAATGTTCATCATTCAACCTGTCTTGCACAATAGGACTCCAAACGCTTATAATTTTCATTACTTTTCTAATCCTTTCTCACACGAATATTTTCTATTTTATTTGAGAACTATTGTCAAGCTGGTGATACGAACACACGAATGTGCAGCTATTTACCATACGTTTCAAGATTTTTATGGCTTATGCACTTAAAATACAGTTGGTTTTGAGTAGGTAACCTATTTAATATCAATTTTTAGCTAAAATTGTGTTAAATTTAGAAAACCTGTCATTTTCAAGATAATTTTACGATAAAATGAAATATTTAACGAGTATTTTTCCAATTTTAAATATTAGTTTTCAATTTAATTCTATGGTACTGTACTGACCCAAATAATAGGAGTTCCCTATAATTAGAGTCCCTAAATTTCCATTATCCCAATTATAATGCATAATTGACTCAAAAACAATATAAAGTTGAGTTTAAACTATAAAGCGTACTTAAGTTTTGAAAGTATCATTCCTCAGTATAATCTTGCATTATCGCTCAAGCTATTGACACAAGACAAAAAACGTTTAATTGAACGGAAAGTTGCAGTACCGGATATATATCAGTAACGAAGGGCAGCGGAGGGCAAATTAAAAATAAATACCAGTCCGTAACCAAATAAAGGCGGTTACCATCTGAAGAGGCCAATTAAAAATATTAGTCTCCTATTCGGGTTACTACACGACGCACATCCCGGTAACCGCACGACGGGCTAAGCAGACACCAAACGCGCAACTGGTAACGTGAATTATGCATAATAGAACGTTTGTTTGAACTTACTGCATCGCTGTCGTAATGAAGCTCATAATGACCTCCAACTCCATACACATTTACCTGAAATAACGTTTTAAATATTTCAATTATTGTTATAGTCTTAAGGTAAACTCGGATGGCAAGAACAATTTCCCCATAGGCTCAGGCAAACTCAATACTTCCCGAACACTGTAAATCTCAGTGAGTCGATTTTAACTCAGAATGCGTTGAATCACTCAGTCTGACTTTAGGCTTTCAGAACTGAGAATTCTGAGTTAATAAAACTCACTCTGACTTTAATTATTCAACTTACCCGGAATAAACTGAACTCAGACTGAGAATCAACTCAACCCAGAGTGAGTTAATGTTAACTGTTATTAACTCAGGAATAACTAATTTTCTAGCTGAGTTGATTGATCAATTCATTGGAATTTACAGTGTATAAACTGTTCTATTGTACAATCTCTCCTTCCAAAATGCTCTCATGAACGATCTTTGCACTATAAAAGGCAGATTGACCGCGGAATCTGCCAACAAAGCTCAAATTCGCTAAAAGTTTAAAAATATAACTCATTCTGGATAACGACACTACTGCTCACTAGCGGATCCAGAGAGGGGCGTACGCCTCCCCTTCTATCAGGAAGCATTTTGCGATAAATGGTAAGGACCCTACCTTACAATTTTCTCTCAAAAATTGGCACATATTGCCAGCCCGTTCCCCGTGACAAATTTCTGGATCCGCCACTGCTACTGCTGTATAGTGTTCGTACGAATGTTACTTTTAATGGTGTAAACTGTAACCTGAACATATTACAAGTAAGTCTAAGCCTCAGCGTTATGACTTATAAAACTAATCCCTAAAGTTTAAGCCTAAACCAAAATGGGTCTATGGTCTAAGCTTACTATATTGCAGTCCTGCAGTAGAACGAGACTCTACTTAAAGTAACACGAGCGGTCAAAAACATAGCCAAATTTTTTTATATTTTTAAACCAAAGTTTACACAAAGCGAACCTGTATTGATTCAAATCCTTCCAGGTTCAAACCAGTTAACTGTGATATTCGTTGTTGTAGCAGTGTAGTTTGCTTGTGACCTTCTATGAAGGCACTAAAAGTATATCATTTAAATTAATTTAGTTCATTTTTATACAACATAAAAAGTTTAAGTGGTTGCAATAGTTGAAATATCAACATCTTAAAATAGTACCCCTACAACGACTACTGTCATTGCTTATTATTTTGTTTGTATTTAAATTCGTTAGTATTTCACACTTTGAGACGTTCCTATGTCAGTTTGAAAAGGCAACAACTCAGGAATATTAGCAAACTTAAGTTGGCTAATCAATTTAGCAGACTGGGCCATAACAGTAAGCATATTCCTAAGCCTAAACTAAATTTAAGCCTAATCCTAAACCTAATTCAAGCCTAAGCCTAAACCTTAAATTTAAGCCTAAAAACAAAAGAGCTCACACCTAAGCATAAGCCTAAGCAAAGCAATTAATTTAAAGATTAAGCTTTATTCAAGTACAGTCGCACAGAAAAACGTTCCGCCCCTAATCTTTACATGGGTCCAATCGTAAAACGTGAAAAAATATCCCATTTCTGCTGTTATCAGTATATCTTAAATTTTTCATTGCTTGAGTTGATCATAACTCACGAAATTTTTGAGTTACGGTGAAGTTAAATATACTTTCTAAAATCTCAGGTGTTTACACTACAATTTGCGCCACATTTAAAATTACATGCAATTGAGTCCAACTTGAGTTGATCATAACTCACGAAATCTTTGAGTTACGTTGAAGTTAAATATACTTTCTAAAATCTCAGTTAGAGTGCTATTCATTGGTAAAAAATCAAGTTTTGAATTAACAAATTTTAGCATTACAATTTACACTACAATTTGCGCCAAATTTAAAATTATAAGCAGGAGAGTCCAACTTGAGTTGATCATAACTCACGAAATTTTTGAGTTACGGTGAAGTTAAATATACTTTCTAAAATCTCAGTTAGAGTGCTATTCACTGGTAAAAAAGTCAAGTTTTGAATTAACAAATTTTAGCATTACAATTTACACTACAAGGCTTACATTTATTCTGAGAGAACAGGTATATTACTTAAATTTTTAGCTGCAGTGGGCCGAAAGGTATACCTAGACGGTCATAAACATGCTTCTTACTAGAATATTTACAAGCAAAATGTGGTTATATTATTTAATATATGGGATGTGTCGTTGTGCTTTTAAAGCATTGTAGTACTTTTTGCTAATTCTATACTGAAGATCTTTTTCAGAATACGTTGCGTTCAATTTATGATAACTTCTCGATTGTGACCGCATCATCTGAAACAAAATTGCACATGAAGTCGAGTCAAAAATTCAAAACGCTTTTGAAGTTTTGAAACAAACCGTTTAAAATGAATGACTCCAGCTCAAAATTCAGTTGAGTTGTAAACTTTAAAACATACTTAACTTTTGAAACTACATTCATAAGTAACCTTGCATTATCGCTCAACGTTTTGATACAAGACAATTTAACGTTTAATTAAATCAATAGTTGCAATACCGGATATATCAGTAATGAATGGCGGGTTAAAATAGCAGTCCGTAACTGAGTTCCCTCTGGAAAAGCGAAATAAATATCACTACCTCTTCTTATTCGGGTCACTACAGTATTATATTTGTCGTGGTTCTTAAACCTATAGAAGTAGACAGTGCAACAGACACTACTAATCTTTGACGTTGCAACGTTTCCCCTTCATAACTAACGGGTTACCATATCAGATATCTGTCTTAATATCTCTTTTCTGAACATACTTCCCATACAATTCCTTAATCTGCAATATTAATATTAATTTCGGCCGCTGTTAATTATGTAACAGAATGCCCGCAGCGAGACAACAATGCTGGCAAAGCTGAGACTGGAATGCGTATGCTTTAGGTGATTAACCCCTTCTCACATTGAGTTGCCTATAGGCAACTCAGCGCAGTGTATATACGTTAAATAGTAAATATCGCACCGTGTTTAACAATTGCAACATGTATACATAGTACTAAATCACTACAAGACTTAAGAGCCCCCTCGAACTCGAGCGTCAAGCTCCTATAGCTGAGTGGTGATGGTATACGCCTCCCACTCCAGCCACTGGAGTTCGAATCCTAGCATAAAAGTAGGTCTCAGGGGAAATAGAAAAGATTCATGTGAGAAAGGGCTAAAATTAGGCTTAAATTTAGGTTTAAGTTTATGCAGTGTGTAAGGCCCCTATCATTGATACTGGGTTATAAGTTGAACATATACCTCAGGCATTGCCAACATTGAAATTTCTATCGCTTCTGCCATGGTAATGAGTTCATGAACGAGCAAAAATTCATCGTTGCCTTTGACTAAATTTTCAACCTTAATCGGCGCCAGTATTGTGAATTTGGTTCGACCGGTGTAGAAACATTTTGCCCAACTCGGAATACCCTGAAGCAAGATATAGAGTTTGCGGCCAATGTTACTTTAAGGGGCGTAACAGTAGATTATGCGTATTCCTAAGCCTAAGCATAAGCCTGAGCTTTGTAAGAATGTGTTCCTAAGCCTAAGCAAAAAAATAAAATCTAGAATCTAAACTTACTCTTTTATAGGCCCACCAGAAACCTGGACGCCCCTCAAAGTAGCATGGGCCGAGTCTGCGATAGTTTGGCGTACACCAGGTAAACTTGTTTTCAGTATGGCTGTACTTGTGGAATGGCTCATCTGTGCCGTACTGAAACTATTTTTCACTATAATTGAATTTGCTGTCAGTACCGTGTGTGACTTGAAGCAAAATATAATTTGTCGCAAAAGACATTTTAGTATTAAAATTTGAGAATTTGAGTACAATACTCGATGCTGATTTGTACAGAGGATGTGAGTGATTCCAGCATTTTTGCGGTTTGTTCTATTTAAGAACATCATAACAAACCTAAATATTTTTCTGCTGATTATTACGATTTAAATTCTTTTAAAACGCTTTGATGCGGAAAAATTGTATTGTTTGAAATTAAAAGTTACTGGGATAAGAAAGAACCTGATGGCAAAACAGGTTTTTGTAAAATAATCAAAGAATCCGCACACTGTCCAAATCTAAGCTTTGACCTGATATGGTCTGGTTCGAACATTTATGCCCACGTAGAAATGATAAAGATCAAGGACGGAACGTTTTTCTGCGCAACTGCAATAGAGTAACTTGAAGTTTTAAACTAATTCTTTGCGTAGGCTTAGGTTTTGGTATAAGCTTATTCGTGCGCTTAAGTTTAGGCTTAGGCATTTAGCTTTAGGAATATGCTTGTACGACTGTAACGGCCTTGTTCTATATATATTGACCGAAAGTTGTTAGATCTTTCACCGACTATGTGAATCGGCTCAAAACAATATAGCAATACTTTCGGCGAATGTTTGGCCATAACATCCCGACATAGGTGTCGGTACGATTGATCCAGTGAATCTCCAAAGCCAAACGGTACCCCGTCGCTGGAAGATTGCGTTTTGTTTGAAAAAAGTTTCTGCCGAATTTTTG
Source organism: Enoplolaimus lenunculus (assembly GCA_030248215.1). Taxonomy (NCBI): domain Eukaryota; kingdom Metazoa; phylum Nematoda; class Enoplea; order Enoplida; family Thoracostomopsidae; genus Enoplolaimus; species Enoplolaimus lenunculus. The sequence goes on from JASANG010000916.1 coordinate 28,926, forward strand.
CATGTGACAATCGTATTAACAAATCACCAAATTCGGTCGAAACTTAAAACAATTGAAATTAACTTAACAAACGCGTTTTAAAAAATCAGTTAAATTTAGGTCACAGTTTAAGCTATTGAAAACTTGGCCCATGTTACTTTAAGGGGCGTCCAGGTTTTTGGTGGGTCTATAAAAGTGCAGCTTACGATACTAGATTACATTTTTTGTTTAGGCTTAGGTTTTGGCTTAGGATTAAGCTTAGGAACTCATTTTTGCAACGCTTTAGGTTTAGGCTTAGGAATACGCTTAATCGTGTGTTTTACGCCCCTAAAAGTAACATTGGCCGAAAACTTTAACCGGTACCATATAAAGACGGTGTAGCCAGATATCTGTTTTCAATAAAAATCGGTGTCAGTTTCGGTTATAATACCAGAAATTACGGTATTTTTATCGATTTGTATACATGCTTGAAATATATTGTAAGTCACTTTCGAATTATTAACTTTTTAGGCGCATATATTGTGGAATTTTTTTAACCATTTAGCGGATTAAAATTAAACACAAATCGTATGAAAGGTCTTTCATTGCTCTGCGTTATTCAAAGATACGCAAGTGAAAACGTGGCGGCCATTGGCCAGTGTTTGGACAGGGCCGTAACAGTAGTATAAAGATATTCCTAAACCTAAGCCGAAACGAAAGAATAAGCTTATACCTAGGGTAATTTTAAGCCTAAGCAAAAAAATTAGTCTAAAGAAATACGTCTATTCTGTTGGAATCGCGCAAAACAACGTTCCGTCCCTGATCTTTGCATGGGTCCAACCTTCCAAGCAGTTAACCCTTGAACTCATATAGTATACAATGAGCAACTAAATACGAGTATAATACATGAGCAACACAGACACTATGAGCAGTGTTTAACAATTCTAACATAAATGTGGAGTGTAAATTCTGTACAATACGTGAGAGCCCCCTCGGGCTCGAGCGTCAAGCTCCTATAACTGAGGGGTCATCATAAACGCCTCCCACCCGAATGACTGGGGATCGAATCTTATCTTGAAAGTGCATCTCATAAGAAATTGAAAATATTCATGTGAGAAAGGGTTAAAATATAGCTGAGTGGTTATCGTAAACGCCTCCCACCCGAAAGACTGGGGATCGAATCTTATCTTGAAAGTGCATCACATATGAAATTGAAAATATTCATGTGAGAAAGGGTTAAAATATAGCTGAGTGGTTATCGTAAACGCCTCCCACCCGAAAGACTGGGGATCGAATATTATCCTGAAAGTGCATCTCATATGAAATTGAAAATATTCATGTGAGAAAGGGTTAAAATAATTTCAGCAAAACGCTTATGTCTGTTGCTTGTTCAGTTGAATACAACTGTACAAGTAGAAATATACAGTTCAAAGACTGTTATTCCGCTCTTACTTGATGGAAACACTTTAGCTGCGGCATGCGATTTGTTAGGTTGTTTCAAATGATAGTACGAATTTGAAAGCATAAACAACAGATGTCGAATCAGTCTGTCTTGATCTTGACCTTCGGTAAATTGCTGAAATAGTAAATTTAACTAAAACTAAAAAAGTATAAACACAAAGGTTGTAAGTCAATTAAACCGAAAGAGCAACATTAGCTTACTTTTCTAACGTAGGCTCATGTTAAAACTAAAAGAACGCCTACTATGTTTAAGCCTATGCCTAAATCTAGGGCTCTTATTCTTAAATGTTTGTAGCACCTATCAACAGTTTGCGACAGGTTTTCAAACTCATGAATTCTTACAGTTGCGAATCTCAAGTTTTGGACAAAAGTAGCGCAACAAAAGCTGAAAAATGTGCTGACGTTCGAAGCATCCAGTTCAAGGAATTGAAAGTTACAAATTCTATAACCAATGGTAATAGGCGCTACAATATTTAAGAATACAGGCGTCAGGCATAGGAAAAGCTTAAGCGCAAGGGTTGACCTATACATTTGTTCTCGTACGTCGCCGTCTGTCACCCGTACGGCACCATCCGTCACTCGTACGGCACCATCCGTCACTCGTACGGCACCATCCGTCACTCGTACGGCGTTGTCTGTCACCCGTACGGTGCCGTCTCTTTCACCCGTACGGCGCCGTCTGCCACCCGTACGGTGCCGTCTCTTTCACCCGTACGGCGCCGTCTGTCACCCGTACGGTGCCGTCTCTTTCACCCGTACGGCGCCGTCTGTCACCCCTACGGTGCCGTCTCTTTCACCCGTACGGCGCCGTCTGTCACCCGTACGGTGCCGTCTTTTTCACCTGTACGGCCCCGTCTGTCACCCGTACGGTGCCGTCTCTTTCACCCGTACGGCGCCGTCTGTCACCCGTACGGCGCCGTCTGAGATCCGTACAGCGCCGTCTGCCACCCGTACGGCTCCGGCTGTCACCTCACGTACGATAATATATGGTGTCGGACGGCGCCTGCAACCCTTAGCCTAAACATAAACTGTAAGATTAAGTATAACTCTAGGCCTAAACATATTAAGCCTTACAGTCACTCTGTCCCACAGTCTCTTTGTCCTGCTAGTGGGAAGGATTCAATAATTAACATGGGTCGAAAACCATACACAAATACGCCTATCAATCTTTAACATTTGTTGAATTTCGTATATAAAGTTTCAAGCCACAAAAAGCAGATGCGCCAAATATGTTTTCCAGAATATTAATTTAATTGCCAGATAAGGTTCAGCATTCTACTTTTACTAAGATGAAATAGAAAATATTCATGCGACAATAGGTTTAACTGCACATGATACCGGATAAAACGTACATTGCCAACAACAAGAAGATTGTTTATAGCTTCCAAAATCCATTTTTCAGCATGCTTAAACAGCTTATTGTCATAAGCAATCGCGGCAAGATCGTAACTTTCATCGACTGAAACCAAATTAAAAATCAAATATTTGGGTTTGAAATAAAATTAAATTTGAGGCAGTTTTAAATTATAATTTATAAGTTCTTAAACATTTTCACTATATCCCAACGAAATTTATAGAAAGGCTAGTTTCAGGCCGGAAGCCAGCTTATCTTGCAAGTGGGGCTAAAAAAATTTTCCAGATGGGCGTACTGTAGTTACCCGAATAAAAGGGAGGGGGTAATAAGAAGGGGGAGTCCCCATAGTCCGTATCCCTAATAAGAGTCCGTAGGCGGATAGAGTCCGTAAACCCTAATTGGTGTCCATAAATGCCAACCCTAATTGTAGCGCATAAATGACTCCAGGACCAAATAATTTGACTTCGAAACTTTAAAGCGTAGTTAAGTTTGAAATACATTAACTTTGCATTATCGCTCAAGTTATTGACACATGAGAAATAAACGTTTAATTCAGCGGATAGTTGCGTACTGGATATATTATATCAGTAACGAAAGGTGGCAGAGCGTGGTTACAAATAAATAACAGACCGTAACCGAATAACAGGGTGTACCCTCTGAAGAGGCCAAATAAATATCAGTCTCCCCCTCTTCTTCGGGTCACTACAGTACAGTTTTGAATGACTTCCAAGCAAGGTTGAAAATTTTCTAGGGAGAGGGCAAAATTTTTACGTTGACACAGTTCCCTTGGCCACTCCTTGGCCACGGGCCCCAAAAGTTTCCACCAAAACTTAACTGTTTAGCGGCGAAACTTGACCGCATCCAGGCATAGTACCGTACAAAACGTTTGTTGTGTCAATCCGGTAGTATTCTTGTAGTCTTAAAATCGCTAACGCAGTGCCTTCAAAATCATCCAACGACACAATACCAATTTCCCATCGAGGTATAAAGCCTGAAATTAAAATATTATACAGCAAAATTTAAAATAGCACACATGTGTATAATGTTGAGGTTCTTATAAGGCATAAAAACAGAAAAACTCAGCAGCTGATCGTGAGGCGGCGTGGCTCAGTGGATAGCGCGCTGGACTGAAAAAACTGTCGCAGCCTAGCCTACCCAACTTATCCCATCACAGATCAATCGTAAAATTGAACTTTAATTTTTAAAAGACCAACTGTTAAATTTCAAATTAAAAGTTTAAGCTTTTTTCAAAATGGGGCAATCCATTGGCATTTGTTTGCTCCGAATAAACCCGTTTATGTACTTATCAAGGTATCGTAGGAAAGTTGTCGTAAGATTTGCTATATTCAACACTCCAATGCGCACAAAACAGATCAAGATTCCATGTTAACTGCTAAAACAGATTTTAATATTTCGTAACATTTGTGTTCAAAAAAAGTTTTTGAGCTAAAAGTTTCTATAGAATTTTTCCCGGTTACAAATTTGTTAATTAATTAATTTCTTTAGAATTTTTCCCGATTACAAATTTGTTAATTAATTAATTAATTAATTGATTAAATTAATTGTTTAATTAATTAATTAACTGAAAAGTTTGGTAATGAGTTATTTGAACTTAAATTTGCAACCTAATAAGCGATTTTTCGGCCCATCTACCGATCAGGGGCGGACCCTTTTTCCGCGGTACTGCTATGGAATAAGTTAAAGGTTTAAACGATTTTTGTAAAGGCTTAGACTTAAACTTATGGTTAGGTATAGGCTTATCCCTACGCTTAGGGTTATGCTAAAGGCTTAGGTTTCAGAATATGCTTTATACCGCTGTGACATACCTTTTGGTCTACGTTTGAAATTTTAAATTAATAACTAAAACTGCAATAGTAGAAAAATTCTATAATTTTAACCGTTTTATAATGTTGACTTACTTCTTACATTGTATAATCCAAATATTTGCGAATAAAACATATAAAGCGCTCGCAGTATGCGATATATTGAAATTGGATTGCTCAAATCTTCTGATTCTTCGGATATTCGAGATTCCAGGGCTTCGACTAGGCTTGGAAGTTCACTTAACCAAAAAACAATTGCAACTCAAACTGGTAAATCAATAGAAGTGACAACAGGGTGCAAACCGGATAGTAAAAAACCGGAAACGAATAGTGATGAAAATGTAACCGGAAGCTGAAAACGAATATTGTAGTTTAAAAGCTTCGAAAGGATTTTATAATTTTTACAAAGCAACAGTAGCATATAGCCCTATTCACACGTGCAAGTTTTTGCAGCAAAAACTTGCACGTGCAACTTGCATGTGCAAGTTTGGTCACAAAACAGATTTGAAGTTCTTGCAGCTGTAAATTATTCATTAGAATTCATGTGTTTGAATTTAATTAGCACGTGTGAACGCCTTCGCAAATCGCTCAAATGTTTTGCACTTGCATTTTCATTGGCCAATCAAAACACATGTTGTTGAGCCCCTTTCGAATTATTTCAGACTTATTGAATTTATTCAAGAAGCGTGAATTAATTCAAATATCTAACTTGTTTGATATTTGGCAGCCGACGGCGAAAGTCATGGGACTGGTTTTAATTCTTTAAGCATTAAATAAAGATTGCATCGCGATGAATACGCTTTCAAGTCAAGAAATTTCGAGTATAGCCTTCTTTGCGCATGAATGTTTCTTACAACTGAAACTTGCTGCTGCAAGTTATTTGAAAAATTCATTCGAAGAACTTACAGCTGCAAATTATTCATGATTAATATATGCGAAGAATTAATTTGTAGGTATGAATAATCCTGTAAGTCGAATTCGTTTATCATCATTAGCTAAACTGATAGATTATAGGTTATGTTTGATATTCATTGCTGTAGTCTGCAAATTCTTCACATAAATTCGTGTCAAGATTCAGAATGAAAGTTATGATTCTCTACAAATACTTGCAGTTACAAGGATTTCGTGCAAGTTGCAGCTGCAAGTTCTCGCAGCAAAAACTTGCACGTGTGAATAGGGCGTATTTGTTATGAAACATTGCGTCATTACAACACGTTATTTTGACTAATTTTGAGCATAAAAATAATGTAATTACCAGTATTTCTATAACGGAAAAGTACGTTGATTTTCACCGGAAACAGGATCCGATATCCTTTTACACTCCGGCGGACAATAATTAAACCGCTTTTCGTATTTGGTGTTCACTGATGATTGTAAATGTAATGTGGTAACGTGGACCTAAGTTTTATTAACGCAGTATGATTACAGTTCAACTGCACCTTTTGCAATTATTTGCGTATCAGGGTTTCAACTGGAGCTTTAAAAACCGGAACCGCAGGTCGGCAAATTTTATCGCAGCCACATCCGGTGTTGAAACACCAACTGTCTGAATGCTGAAAGCATGACTTTTCTAAAAATGCCTAAACATTGCCGAAATAGGTCGAACCTCCGGCAAAGTTTCAGCAGAAGCCTGGTGTCAAAGGTTGATATTTTTGCCGGAGTCAGAGTATTTTGCGCACAGAGTCACAATTTTCACACGCATATCACATACAGGTTAATAATTTTTTTATAGGATTTACTCTTGCTAAAGTTTATTTTTTTCACGTATTCGGACGCCTATAGAACACGGCCGTAACAGTAGTATAAGCATATTCCTAAACCTAAGCCTGTCAATTATTAATAAGATTTATCCTTGCTGAAGTTCATTTTTCACGTTTTCGCGCCATTGTATAGAAAAAGTGTTGTAATAGTAGTATAAGCATATTCCCAAACCTAAGCATGTCATCCTTAGCCTAGGCGTAAAAATGAGCTTATACATCAACCTAAGCAAAAACAATAGTCTAAAGCAAAAGCTTACTAAAGTTCCGCCCCTGATCTTTACATGTTCCCATATACACCACCTTTCAGTCAATATAAGACTTTGATTTGACCGTTTATATTTAAAATTTCAGTTGAAAAATTTAATACTTTAAATTGAAACGTATTCAAATTTACCTTTGTAACAGTTTGAGTTCAATCGAACGATTCCCGTGTATTTCGGCGATAATTCGGTTGATAACATAATTTTTCCATTCAAAAACATACTGAATATCTTCCATAGAGGCGTAAGACGCATCAACGATGCTGAATTGAAACAATAATGCCGCGTATATCAAAAGCGTAAACGGTTTGTCAAATGAACCAAATTGCACCTTAGCGCATATTTTACACAGTTTATCCGTTGCTAATCTTGCAGAACTAACCATTTCTATGACATAAATGTGTTATATCGCAAGTCGTTAGCTGAGTGCAATTAATAGTGTCTGCAACCACACGTGTTGTGGCCAATGTTACTTTAAGGGGCGTAACAGTTTAGATTAAGCGTATTCCTAAGTCTAAACCTAACCGTAAGCGTTGTAAACATGTGTTCCTAAGCGTAAGCCTAAACAAAAAATGTAATCTAGAATCTAAAGCTTCTCTGTTATAGACTCAACAGAAACCTGGGCGTCCCTTCAAGTAAACATGGGCCGGTTTTGTAGTACCACCGCGATGAGCACCGCCGCGTTGTTTGGTAACCATTCCATATCGCATACCTTTTTGTAGATGGTAATTTAGGATATGATGGCAATTGATCACCGGACACAACTCGTCGACCAACAACTTGTAATACAAACTTTCATCGACTCGACAACTCGACGCTATGGTTTTACTTAGGCTTAGGCTTTAAGGCTAAGGCGTACGTTTAAGAATTATGCGTTAGATTTATTAATAAATTTTTACGACACTGTTGGTCAACAAGTTGTCCTGTGAAGAACTGACGTAGATTCGGTGATTAGGGAGAATAAATGGATAGTAAAAATACGAGAAACGGATGGTGACCAAAATATACCGAAACAGAAAACGGATAAGCATACTGGAGATAGAATATGTGTACTGCACAAAATGGAGAGTCAAATTGACTCTCTCCGAAATAGGCTCTACGGGACTACACAAACTGAGTCAAAATTCGAGTCCGGCAGAGTCAAATTCCATTCACTGAGTCGCATGTTTGACTCTGGCGGAGTCGAATTTGACTCAGTTTATGTAGTCCCGTAGAGCCTATTTCGGAGAGAGTCAATTTGACTCACCATGATTTTGCTGTGTGGGTTTTCACGAAAATACAGTCGTCGCATGCGACCAATCGTTGGGTTTTCAACAAATTTTACACAAAAATATCGGATGCCCTCGTATAAGTCAAATATCTTGGATGACTTCTACTGGTCTAATTGAAATTCATCACCTCTTAAAATATATTCCGGTATGGGGAAACAGAACCGATTATTTTTGTTGCGTACTATGTACATAAGAGTATAATTAAATTTCTGGTGTCTTAATAAAGCGACCAGATACGGAAACGCACACCGATTTTCAGCGAAAACGGAAACAGAAGACGGCGATGTTTGCTTTTTAGCAAGAGTGGATAATGACAAGAGGGTGCAACTCTTGGGGTCCAGCATGGAACCAAATGTACCAAGGGGTGCACACTCTTGTTAAACAGCGATTATCCACTCTTGCTTTTACCAAAAGCGGATGATGCATACTAACAAGAGTATGCAACTGGGTACATTCTGCGTAGAAAAGAATCTACCCGGCACGCATAGGGTTTTTGGCCTACCCCCCCTTTATTTCGAGGGGGGATACAACCTATGCGAACCATCACACTTTATGTATCCGGAAACAAATTGTTCCGTTTATAATTTAATTTGACGTTATTGCATGTTACAGCGACACCCTCTATAAACAAGGCGTGGGGTCGGTCAAAACGCAACGCCCGGTGGTACATTTTGTACCATGCAAAACCCAAAAGTTGTACACTCTTGTATCATGCACTCTTGCTTTTACTAAGTATATAGCGACTGTCGCGTTTGTATTGATTAAACTGTGGCAGACAAATATAAGTTGAGCGGAAAAAAAGCAAAAACTCTACAATTTTATACTTTAAAGTATGCCGCAAAACAAGAGTCTCCAGAGATTGAACTGTGGTCTGAGGACCCATTAGGCGAAGTGGAATGTGGCGAAACTGGCCACCGCCTATGTCAAATCGCCCCATATGGCGCAATAATTGAAATAAAAATCCGATGATGATAATGATGAATACCTTTCGGGTTCAAAATTTTTGGTTCAAAAAACCTAAACAAATTGTTTCGACAGATTGGTAAATCTAAAACTTGTACCGCTCATTGAAATTTTCTGTACGCCGCTTGCTAACGTCAGTTTAAAACTGTGTATGCAAAGATTTACTCAATATTTAGTACACCTATACTTAAAAAGTTAGTTATTTTAAGCACAGTGTTTTTACAGAGAAATTTAGTTGCGCAGAAATATGAAACATTCAACATAAAAATTGCTGAAATATTATTAATGTTTTATTCCTATAATTGCAGGAGCCAGTGAAACACGTTTTTAGGACTAAACCAGATCAGGCGGCTAGAAAATTCTATCCGTTGGTTTTTATACTATTGTCCCACTATGATCAACGACTCTTGGATTCTCCTAGAAATATGGATTATAAAGATTAAACATTAATACTCACTGCGGACTCACAACGCAAACATTGTATTGCCGTTACAAATCCTTGCATCATAAAAAAGAGTTATCAGAATATTAAAACTTTTTCAAATTCCAACTTCGAAATGAAAACAAAAACACGGTACGTTCATGAAAATATTACGTAAAACTCATGAACACAGCAATTAAAGACACAATCGTTTGCATAATATAAAGCTTTCGTTGCAAAACAATATTCTTCTACACACTTGCATTAGCAATTTTGCAAGTTGCACACTGTTTGAAATGTCATATGCCTACGTTGATGTGAGCATCATTCACTGCGGTTAAATACAACGGCTCATGAAATTTTAAAAAACTTGAAACCACAATGAGTCAGTCTTGGTAGAAACAGGAATATTAGACCTATTTATTGAACGAAGTGCGGCAATTTACCACTGCGCTCACGGTCCCTCACGTCAGTCTTGGTAGAAACCGTGACTTTAGGCCTTTTTAATTAAGCAGCAGGAAAAGCGGACCTACAGAATGGGAATCGAACTAGCGGTCTTAATATGATTTCAACGCAAGCGCTCTACCACTGCGCCACACAGCCCGCTTCTTCAATTACTATCATTTTCGACAACATTTGTTGTCACGTATGCTGCCAGGTAGCATACTGTAGTGATTGGAATAAGAGGGGGCACATATTTTGAGTCCCAATCAATAAAAGTCCGTATCCCTAATAAGATTCCGTAAGCGGATACAGCCCCTAAGCCGTAATTAGTGTCCATAAACGGCAATCTTCCCAGATTGTAGCGCATAAATGACTCCAGGACCCAATAATTTGAATCCGAAATTTTAAAGCGTATATACTTAATTTTTGAAAGTACATTCCTAAGTATAACCTTGCGCTATCGCTCAAGCTATTGACACAAGACAAATAAACGTTTAATTCAACGGATAAATTGCAGTACCGGATATATACATTGCAAATTTCAGTGAGTTGATTTTAACACAAAATGAGTTGAATCACTCGGTCTGAGTTAGGACTATCAGAACTCAGAATTTTGTGTTAATCCAATTCGTTCTGAGTTAAATAGTCAACTCAGCTAGAGTCAACTCAAATCAAAGTGAGAATGAACTCAACTCAGAGTGAGTTAATGTTTAGTGATATTCATTCAGAAATATCCAATTCGCTAGCTGAATATATAAATTAACTCACTCATTGGAATTTACATTGTATCAGTAATGAAGGGTGGCGGAGCGTGGGTTAAAAATACATAACAGTCCGTAACCGAATAACAAGAGGGGCACCCTTTGGATAGGCCAAATAAATATCAGTCCCCATCTCATTCGGGTCACTACAGTACATTAATTTTGCAACCTAAGCTACGTCCAAGACGTAAACTTAGGTTGGAGGGAGTCTAACTTAACCCGAAATATCCTTGAAATTCCATTTGTATACCGTATTGACCCGAATAAGAGGGGGGACTGATATTTATAGGGCCTCTCCAAAGGGTACCCCTCTTGTTATTCGGTTACGGACTGCTATTTATTTTCAACCAGCCCTGGGCCACCCTTCCTTACTGATCCGGTATTGCATCTATCCGTTGAACTAAACGGTTTTTACCTTGAATTAAATGATTGACGATAATGCAGGGTTAGTTATACTTAGGAATGTACTTTCAAACTTTACTTAAAGGTTTGTACCGTACTTTATTTGGTCCTGGAGTCATTTATGCGCTACAATTAGGGATAATTGACATTTATGGACTCTAATTAGGGATTAAGGTTCTATCCGCTTACGAACTCTCATTAGGAATGCGGACTCCTATTGATTGGGACTCAAAATGGGACCCCCTCTTATAACCCCCGTCTTATTCGGGTCAATACAGTCTAGTCTTAAGAATATAAACGAAGCAACTTTTTTATATACAATGAAATCAGAATTTTTGAATATGAACACAATTAATTTTGTGTGTACTGAAATGTTGTAAGATTTAAGACAACTTCGGACTTCAAATGTTATTTACTTGTTTTTTTCATTCGAGAAATCAAAGAACCAAATTTCTCACTGTCATAAATATGTCAAGCGGTTGTTCCTTTTACCACACGTCTCATAAAATTTGACTGTGGGCAACCCATAGAGCAGCGAGTGAAAAGTGAAGTAAAGCACTATGCAGTTTGTATAACTATGACTATTCATATGCGCAGTACAAAATATGCACAGAACCGCCTTGATCTCGAAATTCAGGCTCCTAGCTGAGATGTGAAGGTAATCAAACACCCCCACTGCAGTGTGCGTGGCTCTGGTTCTCGCTTGAAATTGGGTTTCGATTGAAATAGAACATGTTGTGAGAAAGAATTAATGAAAAATGTTTCAATTACTTCGATAGTGACCCCGATAAAGGGAGGCGGTTGATATATATTTGGCCTCTCCAGCGATTACCCCCTGTTATCGGTTACGGACTGTTGTTTATTTTTATCTGCCCTTCTTTACTGATATATACTGTCCGTTGAATTAAACGTTTATTTGTCTTACGTCAATAGCTTGAGCGACATGAACTTTCAAAACTTAAGTAAACTTTTGAACACAACTTTATTTGGTCCTGGACAGTTATGGTCGATAAAATTAGAAAAAGCTCGCAAACTATAAAACATTCCTTTAAATTTCCTTTTCAGTTTGCTCCCCAACTTTTACTACAAATAATTACTTGAAATTTGCCGTGCAGAACATATATTTTTCTATGACGGTGGTTAATGAGTAAAACTCTCTACGAGAATAGTTGTCAAAAAGAAACTTGATGGTATTAATCTCACTGTGTTCCTTCGAACAGATGATAGGTAGCCACCTATGGCCCAGCTCTTTCTCAAGTATTTCTTATGTTGGCAATTTTTGTATAATTGTATATAATTCTTTTTATCTGATATATTTAGTGATGAGAAATAAAACAAGCTAATGTAACATCTCCGAAATTTACATAGCTATGTGCATCTAAAACAAATTTTTACCTTTCCGCGTTTATTCGGCCAGAACTGAGTGTTGAAAACATAGTTTCGTACTCGTAACCCATTACGCTTTAGCGTTATATACAAATCTGGCTCAATGTTTGCGAGAGAATATCGCTTGTTTAGGTTTTCGATTCTTTTTCACTTGCTGGGTTTATTGCTTAAAGATGGCTGCAATTGAGTTATTGTTATTGAAAACAATATTTTATAATGTAGTACGTTTTCATCAGTTATTAAATCCCCTAATAGAAACAAGGTTTTAAAATGTTTGTCTTCGCATGGTTTTTGCTATACAGCTCACGTTGCTTTGAGGGCCGTTCTGCGGTTCCGGGATAACAATACACAAGAGTGCAGCGCACAGCCGCGACGGCATTCAGCGTACCATGGGCCTTAGCTAATGTACAACGTTTTAGTTCTAAGTGGAAAATAGGGTGCGTTCCTGCGAGGTTTCGATACAATAATTGATGGCCGACAGATTTTCAGTCCAGCGCGTATATATGAGCCACATATTTTTTACTGCAGCTGCATATGAAGGCACTGCCTGCATATACAGGAGCATTTTAGCGGTGTGCAGCATCAGCATGAGGTTGTTACTTGCCGAAGCAATAGTTGAATAAAACTTCGCGCGCGAAGCGAGCGAAAATTAACGCCCATTTTTACGTTTATTTCCTGTACAAAATGTTAATTTGGAAACGACCGCTTGGAAAAATACATTGGTAATAAATACTGTAGTAACACGGTTTATTTTAGCCAACGTTGTACCTCTGTCTGAGCCACATAGGACGCCTGTCGTACTGCTTATATTGTCGACTACATGTACTCTAGGGACGTAACCTGTTGGCTAGCACTGCGTACCCTTAATTAGCATGAACAGACCAAGTACAAGAATACGTAGGTAATGTATTCTGATTTGGATACAAGAGAGAAATATAAAATAGCCGCTAATCAGGGAACTATTTCTTTATTTAATCTAAATAAACATGCAGAATGGTTCCGTCATCCAGGTACGATACAAAAAAAGTGAGTCAAATACCGACACTGCTTGTTGTTCGCGAGATAACTTAACGTCGAAGCAGACTGAGTCTTCACCAGTAAATTTGCCTTCTGTTAAGGGTCCTGCGAAGGGCAGTCGACCGTTGTCCATAATCTCAGAAGAAGCATGTCGTTCAGTGGAGACGTTAATTAAATTAGGTAAAGCAACATATATGTATCTATACGTATGTATCAGTTTTGTGTTTGTGCAATGGAGAATGGACGTTCCGTCGCTGCTTGTAGTCCATTTCGCAGTTTCATGCATTTACAAAAGATGCACTTGAATTTGTTGCTTATTAACAATTGATCCCACAGAGACCGTTCAATTTTGATAACGTTCGTTGCTGACAATATATGGGTAACAAAACAAGTGCTTGATGTCTGATGTGATGTAGATAAGGTTTAATTTTCCTTACATGAATATAAACGTACGTAATTCTTATAGATTGTGTACAAGGAACAAACGATTCGCAAGGTTATTTGCTATATAAAGCACGAAAACGAGGGCAAGAATCTCGACAACAGCAGGTAAGTATACATACATATATACGTTCTTATAACTGCAAATATACCTATTAAATACACGTATATACATATAAACTATGTAGACATTGAGTGCCATGATATGCCTATCTGTATAGTAAAACAGTAATTGAATTAATACGTGCGTACCTATATATGTCACCTGTGTATTTTGAAAAGTTGAACATAGTTATCATAAACCAAAGTACTTGAATAGTTATTAATGGGATTCAAAGGCCGCTTCAGTCCTATTGCAAGTCACATCATTATATCAGGTATAAACAGCTGTTCGACTCCGGCTGCGAACACCCTAATGAATGTACCGCACCGGATATTGGATATCAACGATCAGTTGAATATTTGCCTTTTACAATTACAACGAATCATATTTTTCGAATTTCGATGTATTCTTTTTCACCATTTTCTGGCATCAAAAATTAGCGCCGTGGCCCTTGATATGTTTAGTTTAGAATGTATTTAGTTTGTAGACACAAATGAATGTTGCTTGAAAAGCAAAAACTAAACAATTGTATAGTTTGCATATTTTTCGATGTATCACCCGGCTTGTATTTAGTTCAGATCCCATTCAAAGTTCACTATCGTTCAGTATTTTTGATATGATCGCAATTTGCCAAGTTTTACAGGGTCTGAAGTTCGCCAAATATATAAGTTTCGATCGCGTAGTTTCATGCAGCACGTTGTTATCGAGTTTGTGATGAGCCGCTATGAAATGGAAATATTTGGCAATCTCGTATATTGGAACCAGTTGCCGATTTTTTGCCTGAGGCATATATCTGGTCGCCCCTACTTAGTTTGCTGCAGTGCGTATTTTGGTAGTTGACTAAATGTGTGGTCTGCTAATATTGTGGTCCTATGCGTACAGCTAGATTATATAGTTTGAATCAGAGCAGGTCTATTTCATTCGGCACGACTCAATGTTTAATCTGGTTATCGTTTAGCGCACTGTTTGATGAAGATAAATTTACCGTTGGTGCTTAACATACATATATACGTAAATATATACGTATATATAAAGTAACAGAATTTTAGTGAGCAATAGGCGGCTACATTTTGTATATTATAGTACAGGTATTTTGATTTTTTCGCTCATAATTTTTATGTTTGTTTTGCTGAATATACTGAGAGTTCTAGATATCTGTGTGCATACGTACATATACTTACATGATCGAATTTTGATATGCTGTCCTGGCGGCAATATATCAGGCATCAATATCGACAAAACCGGACAGCTTGTGTATACTTGTTCTGCTAGTTTTGCTTTTGACATCCATCCATATCCGGAATGCAAAATAATTAAATATATACCACATCAAATCTTTAAAAATATAGTTTCAGCATTTCACTTTAATCAGCTACGCACGTACGTATGTCTGACAATGCGACTGCTCAACTGCTAAGTTTTTTTACCACATTTTAGGCGTGCGTTTCATCTTTTTGGTCAAAATAGTGTTCTCGTTGTTCTAAGTAGGCATAGTATGCAATCATTCGTAAGCGAAACCGGTGCATTATGTATGTATAGTGTGTTTTAGGCTAACCTAGGTGGCTGACGAATGACGGGCCCGGTAAACACAAGAGTTCTTACGTAGTAGCTGGATACCGAAATGTGATTTGTTAGCGTCCTAGGTCGTCGGAGGGAGGGCTTGGCCAAGGGGAAGCCTTCGACATGCTTTTGTAGGTAGATAGTGGAATTTTTAGCGGGGTTCGTTTAGTAATGCTAACTTCCAAATTGTATTAAAGGCACATTACCCAAGAATAAACCTGAGATCGCCAGTCAGGTCGTCAGCCAGCTCTCAACGTACTGGCGGTGGGCAAAATAATTTGAGGAGGGGCATACAATTGAAATGACACAGTTACAAGCGGGGCCAAAATTGTTCTAGGGAGCCGGAGTTCCCTTTACCTAGTGCCTTCGGGCTCAGCTGCAGTGTTGGGTGAGTATGGTCTCAGCTGCCTGTGGTACGAACGTACTTAAGTGAAACTTATTTTGGGTAATCAATGCTATCGATTCTCAAGTGGCGTCGAGGTGTTGGCACTGGTTCGAAGTAAAATGACGGCAAAGGTGTTTTTATTTTGCTTTTTTATTGTCTCTTGGGGTGAGACATTTCTTTAGGTGGTTTTAGGCCAAATGGTATTTGCAGTAGGCGAAGATATAGTTTTATTTATTTTTATTTATACGGCGAACACATTTTTGAATTGAGAGAGAAAATTAGATTGGACCGGATCTGAACCGAAATAGGTTGTTGAGTAGCCATTTTGATGCCAGTTGTTTAATATTAAGTTGGTTTGTATGATTTATGGCCGGTAGGAATTTGGGCAGTTTTATTTTAAGATTGCGAAAATTTTGAACGTATACGTGCGTTTATATATAACTTGCAGGGAGGTTAACATATCACGGTGCAACCGGAATTCCGGTTCCAGCAATTTTTGACCTTCCAGTTCCGGTAAATTTTTTACCGGAATTAAAAATTGCGGTATTAAATTTTGGTCGGTGGAAATTAAGATATTTTACTAAAAAATAACAATAAAAATTAAGTAGATTTCATTTGTATAGTATATCAACCTTGACAATCGCCTAAAATAAACCATCGGAGGTACATAGAGTGCGCTTGCGTTGATTATGAAAATCTAAAATACAGCCGATAAAGTGAATACCCATCTTCAACTAAGATTTATTTAACTCAAAATATTGCGAAAAAGAAAATTAAAATGATTTTTTCGGTGGCATGTATTTTTCATTTTTGGTTCCAGTTCCGGTAATTTTTTCAAATTCCGGTTCCTGCTCCGGTATATTGTAATTTCGGTTGTACCCTGATATATACATACGAAATGCTTTTTACGTTGCTCACGGAATCTTTCAGTTTTTTGTATGCAGAGAACTGCAGCACAAAAGGCTACTAAAGAAACGCTTTTTTGTGCTCGTAAGAACGCTATTTTAGCATTGACGTAAACATATTTTATAAAAGCGATACGCGTTTTGTTTCCTTAATACGATTCGTAGCTCAAATCACGACAAAAGCATTAAAGGCGTAAAACGTATATGACATCAAACAAAATACATTGCAGCTGCGGTTTCGGCAACTGCCGGTTTCTGATACGTATTGAGTTATCCGGTTCCAGCATTTTTTAATATCCGGTTGAACCCTGATATAACTATCGACACGAGCGGTAAAACGTTTCCGATTCCCCGACTTTAATATCGATTTCGATTAAATTAAATTCCGTTTGGCACCCTGTTGTATACGTTATAAAGTGATAGCTTACGTTTTTTTAAATTTAACAACGCATTAAAATGTGCGTTCCTTGTGATTTTCATATTTTTAAATGGAACCGGGTGTGATCACTTAAGGAGTGTATATAAAAATGGCTATGCCCCCGGCAAATAACGTGTTGGCCCCGGGGGCATCTCTACACGGTGCTAACGCTGAAAAGTTGCATTTACGTACAATTATTCTGGGTTTATGGGTATAAACAGGTCACGGTGATAAATGTATTGAAGTGTGAGATAATGCGGTGTATAATGAGATAAACGATTTTGATTTGCTTGGGTGGGGGGCTAAGTAATAAATAAATAAATGTTAGAGACATTGTGTACAACATTTGCTTGTGGCTGACTTAATTGTATTTGATGTCATTTTATGGTTTGACTTATGTGCAATACTGTTGAAATGTTAGGTTGCTATGTAAAGTGAAAGTGGTATAGAAATTGTAAGCTGATATTATAGCTTGGTTATATGGAATTTTTCATGTGAAAAATTGAAAAATGTTTTAAATATTTTTCATTCATGGATAAGCTGAGCAGCCAAAATTGATAAAAACACAGGATGTATATATAACAGGCACGAATCTAAGGCAATTCGTCGCCGGACAATTTGTCGCCCAGCAGGATCCGAAAGTCTATGAATACATGTAAGCATAAACCTGAGCATAGTGATGCGCGGCAAATTGTCGAGTTGGTGAAATTCGGGTTATAAGTTGTTGGGCGACAATTGTCGTCATACCAACAGGAACATGAATCGACTTTGCTATAACTTAAGGGCCTTACCACAAAGGTTCAACTGGAATTCCGGTTCCGGTCGGAACTCCATCGAAAATTTAATTCATTTTCCTGTTCCTGCATTCAAAGATGCAGGGACCGGAATTTTTTACGGTTTCGTGGCAAATTATTCCTAATCATTTAAATATTGGAAAGTTTGTCTTCAAAAATTGTTATTTCGAAATAAGTGTTTTCCAACCATTTCAATTATGTTAATAAACTCTATGTATTGTGTTTTTACAAATCTCGAATGGCTGAAAATTCGTTTAAGTCATTTTTTGACAAGTTTTTATAAACTACGTCAGAAATTCGGTGAGGAAAATTATTTCAAATTCCGGTTATTCCTGTTACGGTTCATGCAAAAAAATTAAATTCTCTGTTCCGGCAAAATTTAGTTCCTGCTGAAACCCTGCTTCCCACTAAACCAAACAGAATAAACCTGGGCCTAAGCCTAAGCGTCTCTAAACCATTATAGATAATTTTGAAACTGCCTCCGGCCAAATCAAGGTTCCTATTTTTAGCATCCTACAAATTCTGCTGCGTCAAATAGCGATGCTCTGTGCAATTTCAATTATACATTATCGTTATCGTGGTTGAATCCGTACGTTTGGTTGACTACGTTATGGTTGTGGGTACTGTGGCTGCTGAATTTACTTCAAAGCAGTGTTAGGAAAACCGTTTGTGACGATGTGTCAAATCACACCTATTCCGGTGAAATTCGGTCAGTTTCGTTCAGTTTGAATCACGACAGACGACACTGTGAAATTCAAACCAATGAATACTGCGAGCGGTGTGTGTCGCCGGGAACCGGGTCTGAAAAATTAGTCGAAGTTGAAAAGTTAAACACTCTGTCGTCAAGGGAGGTAACCACTTGCGTATCTGGAGCTGATATTGCTGGTTGCGGTGAAAATCGCGATTCGAACGAACGTGAAGTACAAGGTTTTACCTCAACAACACCCACAATAACACCGTTAGTGCTGGTGTACAATGATCCGTGTTTAGATCGTTTTATATTTAATGGTAAATTATTGGATAAAACTGTAATTGTTGAAGGTAATACTGATGGTAAGTGTACGCAATTATCGCCAGGTTATCCGATCAATTTAACGGTGAATTTAAGTAACCGTAATTGTGCCAGTATCAGCAGTAGCGGTAGCACTGACATTGACGCAAATCAATATAACAACGATATAAGTAAAACCAACGACTGTATAAAGCTAAATAATGAAAATGCGCACGGTTGCAACGGTAACAACGGCAACATAAACGTCGACAACAACGACAACAACAACAACAACAACGATAATTGTAATAAATGTAATAATAACAACAACGACATAAGCAACGAACAACATAATAGTGATTTTTGTACTACGGGTATGGAGCGTATTGCGATATTAAATTCGATATTAATGCAAGACGATTACGCCGACACGATTCGATATCATCATCCGCTACTGGCGAGTGAATTTAAATTTTCAAATTTCAAACCCGATTTAAAATTATTGGATCAAAATCACAATTGTCTGTATGGGCGGCAACTTCAAAGTTGTGCCATTCGCGATGAGCGAGAAACGGCAGCGACTGAGGCGGAGTTGGAAAGTTTGGCGACGATTGGAAATTTGGAAATTTCAGAAACGGAAAATGGTGAAACTGTTGGATGTGAAAATTGGAAAAATTCGGATAGGACAAATTGTGACGTTTTGGGAATCACATATTGTGACGTTTTGGAACGCAACAACGGTGACGTTTCGGATCGAACAGATTGTGACATTTTAGAACTGATGAGTCCTGACGAGTTGAATTTTGAATTTGAACGATTGCTCCGTGTAGAAAATCGATCTGATCTTGGGACGAAATGCGCCAATGTGAGTAAGGATACTGTAGCACTGTCTGTTTCTGTGGTTGATGGTACTAGTAGCAGTAGTAGCAGTAGTATTGTAGGGTTGCGTGAGCATGAAGTGTCTTGTGGCACCAGTACCAGTTATGCTATTGATTTACAGCCTTGTGGATCATGTCGCCGTGCTAGTACGGTTCAGCATGCTGACAGTGTTGTAGACGAGCGTAGCGTTGCGCTAAATAGTGATTGCAGTAGGCGATCGCGTAGCGATATAGAAAATGACGTTTCTAGTTGCATGCCTGTTGCTAGTTTGTCGTTGTCTTGTCGTGTGATTAGTGAAATTGCTAGTGGTAAAAATGATCTAAACACGGTTAGTCAAGCCGAACCGTGTGAAAATGGTAAGTTGAGTGCGAAAGGTTCGCGTGGACAGCATGACAACAACAGTAATCGTTGTTGGGACAGTGATAACAAGAGCGGTAACGCAAAGGAGCAGAGCGTAGACTGTTTTGTTGGGAACGGCGAGATTTTAGACTCAGGCGTTAATAATTTTGAGGTAAAACACAACGGTTGTTCGCTGTGGGATTCGGACAGACACAGTTGTCGTTTGGAATACGTTCTGGACGATGCTGCTCAGGATAGTTTGGTTGTATGCTCAGACACTGTGGATCTAGTAGATGGCGATGTCGCCGCAAAGGAGAATGCATCGAGCCAGCTGGATCGCAAGCAGTCTAGAGTGATGGCGGAGTTTAGAGGATTAGAAACTTTTTCGAAGAAAAGTTCAAGAAGTTGCTCGGATTTCAGTCACAATTTTGGATCGTTTGAAAACGTTGATATTTACAATGCAGAACAGGAAGAGGATAGTGTGAGTTCACCTGATGATCGCTTCACCGTTGAGTTTAATGTAGAACAGGGCTGTATGGATTTGTACGAATATGACAATGGTTGTGATGATACGGTAGTGGATTTGAAGTATGATGACGTGCTTTTGAGTTTATCTTGTGGCCAGATTCCAGTGTCTGATTCATGTCCTCTGTTTGACTATGATTGTGAACACCAAGAACTGCAACAACAACAACGACAACAGCAACAAGAACAACGACAACAGCAACAAGAACAACGAAAACAAGTGCAACATCAAAATGATTGTTGTGGGCAAGAAATACAAGCAGACGAATTGTTGGAGTCACAGTTTGATATTTCGCCATCGATTTGGGACGGCGTTTTTGAACAGCAACGAAAATGGTCGATCACAACGTCGCAGTGTTTGACTGATATTCAACCAGTGGAGTTTGTTGTTGATTTTACTGAGTGTCTTTCGACGCGTTGCGATGCGGCTTATGATTGCTGCCAGTAAGCGAATTAGCGTAAACGATGATACAAAAATTGACAGATTAAGCTGGATAAGATTAGTTGATCCAAAAATTATGCATGACCAAATAATGGGATTCTATGGTAGTACCTAATCATGATGGTATTGTTTCGTGTTGGCAACCGAATATAGTATACGGTTGTTATAATGCGGGTAGAATAAGTTTGATAAGATTAACGGTAACTGTAGAAATTAAGCACGGTATTAAATGGTTGTGCATGAGAGTAAGCATAATTTTGGTTTGGGGCTGATTACAAAATCATTTTTTTTATTTTGATGTATGTAAATCAAGTGTCTCGGTGAACGTACGTCTGTTGATTACTAATTAATTTTGTAAAAGCATATGGGGCGCGGGTCACTTTTGGCCATGGCTTTGACAACGAAACCGTCGATAAGTAATTTTTCGGTTCTTACGGTGTGTCCCTGATGCTCTAAACTGTTTACGTTTATGTATCTATTAAAGTAATGTTTTTCGTTTTTCGTTGGCTTAAAAAATATGTGCATTACACATATATATATGCAGCTAAACAAATACAATTGCTTGAGCCAGGTTTGAGAAAAAAAGGCAAAATTTGTAGAATTTGGACTAAACCTGGTGTTTAGAACCAAACAAAATAAACGTAACCTAATTTTTGAGAGAAATTTTTCTAAGCTAAACAGTTTTATTGTAAAGTTTATTGGAAAAATATAATTTTGGCTTTTTCTGCAATTTTTGTTATACCTCCGGCGTGATATATACCCTGCTGGATATGGGCTTGAACCTGATTTGTAATCAAGTTTTTGTTAGCGTTGCTCTTAGTGCAACATGGCTTTGCATAGGAAGGTCATAGCACCACTTTTTGGCTTTTTTGTTAAGGGTTTTTACTTGGGCATTTTTTGAGTAGGTAACTCAAGATTCCATTCTAAAGGTTTTATAGGATCGTCGTCTTCCGGCCCAAAATCCGGGGTAGTCTTTTGTTGATGCGTTGTGGACTACACTGTAAATTATAATGTGAGCAATCGAGGCGCCCTTAAACGGTTGCTGGCTGCCAGGCTACTAAATACACTTTTATTTTAAAATTTGTAAATTATGTTAGCGAACAACAGCGAAATTGTTCAATAGTAAACAACGCTACTCACTCAGCGATGTGTGCTGATACTACAACTGATTGCAATGCCAATGTTGAATCGCAACCCGTTCAACAAATTGCACAACGTACTGCAGCTGATTCGACACAGTCGACGCCTCAAATTGCGTTAAAAATTGCACTTATTCAGTCTCTACTGAAGTGGAAACGGAAATCGCAACAACAACAAACTCTTGCCTGTGATATACCATCAACTGGTCAAATACAGAATGCAAGTTGGGTTAATAGTTTTAGAAATGCAATTTTGAGGTTCTTACTTAGCTTGGTAGTTTTTTTTAGAAAACTGGCTTCGATTTTGGTGGATTTTTTTCGGCTGATTATATATTAGTTGGGTAGAGATAGATTTTTTAACATTTTTAGATCATTGTATGTAATGTAGTGCTTTTAGTTTTTCTGTTGATTGGGTTCGCGTGATTCTATTTCCGGGTTGGGTAGGCTAAGTTAGATGATACTGCATAACCTGATATAAGTTGCCTGGTGTACGCAAGTTATAGATTCTGTAGAAATTGTAATAACTTTAATTCGGCTGGCAAACTCAAATACAAGGCTCGCCATGTCAGCCCGTTTTGTTTTATCAGATTTATTAAGATGTATATATACGATAGCTTCAGACGGTTTTGGTTTATGGTGGTAAACAGATTAAGCGTTTCTGGTCTGACTATATGTAGCTATGTTCTGAAGAACAAAAAGCTGATTTAAAACAGCACATATATGTGTGTGCAACTGTTGTAGCCTAGTGATGTGGTTGTCCATGCTATGCTAAACGCCGTTCATGGTCGATCCTAGCGGGTTCAACGATGCCATGTTCACCCCCCCACCCACCCAACCGTCAGGAATCAAACCGAAATTTTGTATAAACATTTATTACTAAATTTTTGTTTCGCATTCTCGTTGGTTTCGCGTTCGCGAACTTTTTTCACTATTATACGCCACGCGTCACCGTCTTCGAATTTATGGCTGCGAGCAACGCCTATGTTGCTTTTCGTTTTAGCGTTTTTTAGCTTCTTTCGCGATTTAGTAGTAGTAGAATGCTTTTTTTTTGTTTATTACCTACTACAGTGACTTCTTGACCTAAGTTGGGTTTAGATCGCTTTTTGGTGCGTTTTGTCTTTGTACCTACTGAGTTGTTCATTAAAACGTTTAAGGTTAGACGTTTAGGGTACGTTGCAGGTTGCAAGATACTTCCATACTTTCTTTTTTGTCATTATGTGACATCGTTTGGACGACCAAGGATTGGACAATTGAGAAGGGATTGTAAATGGATGTCTGCAAATAGATAGTGTTCTTTTCTGTAGTCGTCTATGCAAACGCTATTGTGAATACATGGGCGCCTGTTTATCTTGTGGGGGTTATCCGTGGGAGAGCGCGGTTTGGATCTGACTTTCACATTTTAGTTCGTCACTGATTAGCAGTTTTCAGCGCAGCTAATTGTGGGATTTAAAAGTATGACGGAACTGTTAGCATCGCTCAGATTATACAAATACGCAGTGTCCGTTGATCCATATGGTAGCCAAGATTTTGGGAATGCGGTGGTTGTGGTTAAGTTTCGAAGGGGGTTGTTGTGTTAAAAAAACTGGAAACGGATGTAAAACCAGATTTACAATATTCTGGAAGCCGGGGTTTGTCCCCTGAATCTACCTGGGTACGCAGTTGCTTTGGTTTTGCTTTATATCTATTTATGCTGGCAGTTTTGGTGTACGCACTGAAATCTAAATTTCAAAGTCATGAATAAGATAGTCGTTTCGGAGTTAACAATTTAGAAGCATAATAACTGAAACTACAGTTGTGGTCGTCATATACCAGAATAGGGTTTGAACCGGCCCGGATTTTTAGGGCAAAATTTTGCATTTACCGGATCCGGATCTTAAAATTCAGATCCGGATCCGGATCTTACTAGCTGGATAATTTTTCAATACGTAACGTATATAAAATACAAAAAGTTCAACTGATTGTTTCGCAAAATTAGTCAACAAAACTTACAGCTTACAGCAACTAAAAAAAGAAGTTTTTAAAATTTTTATGTTCTTCTTCCGCAACAACACTGGTCTCCACGTGGATGTCATTAACCTGACATTCCAACAAAGCATTAATGCTCACACAGGGCTTATTAGATTACGTACGTATAGTTGAAATACATACACCAATTTTGGTATGTTTTTGTTTGCATATCAAATTTCGGATCCGGAGATCCGGTAGTTTATTTTACCGGATCCGGATCTCGGATCCGGTCGATCCCTACATCACCCTCGGCCCTATCCCAGCCCGCATGTTCTGGGCCTGCGAATTTCATATGCCTAGGTTTAGAGCAGAAAACAAAACATAAAACGAATCATATAAGCATAACGCTATTTTTCATATTGTACCAAATATTGTTCAGTGCAGCTTCCTTGATAGCCGCAACAGGTTCCGCGACGGAATGATGCAAGAGGATGCGAGTCCCAATTACTTCGTTGCCTCAGCTTCGCTCGTACTGCCTTATATAACAATCACGCGTCTAGCGAGCTTGAATAGCAATAGACATCACACCGTGCTTGAGTAGTTAACGGATTTCTTGAAGTAGCAGAAGAATCATCTGCAGTTCAAGATTCTAGATAACCAACAAGCCTACTTTTCAAAATCCTTGCTACGCCATAACCGCAGATGTTACAAAATTGTTCGAAATTAAGGTTCAAAAATAATACTCATGTTAATCTTATTACAATATCAAACCAACGGCCTGTTTCATCTGCTCATTGGACAAAAACAGGTCACACACTGGCTCCGCTTTATTTTGGTTCGCGCACCCAAATTTGGGGTCCTTAGGCCCGCGGGCCGGCCTTGGCCCGGGCCGACTTCAACCCTGTTGCAAGAAATTTATAATTACAGCGGCGCGGCTGTAAAAATTTTTTTGAGTATCTTTTAGTTTGTTTACAATCGTAAATTCGTCATCTGTTTTGTATTGTTTTTGAACTCGATAATTTCACTACGCCATCTGTTTTGGCCCAGTTCGAGTCAAATTGGATTAACTACGAAGTTTAATACGTATCTAATATGTATACTGTAATCTAATAGTTGGGTTTAGCTTTAATTATGTAATAGCTTGCATATTGAGCATTGCTCGTGGGACTTCAGTTTTCTATATATATTTACAGTTAAATTATGCAGTTTTCGACTTTCTTTTTGTTTATTTCTGCCGTTATTTTTGTTTTGAAACAGTCAACAAGAATGTCTCATGAACGTGTTCAGTAATTGGATAGGATATACCGTTTAAACGGTATCCGTGTATGGCCGGAGTAGTTGTTTGGCTTATGACATCTATTCATTGTGTTTAACGCTCAATTTATCAGTCTTGATATTGCTATATTAGCGTTCTGTAGACTTTGTTTGTTCATTCGATTATCAACGGTAAGTTTCGATTATGGTGGCATTTGTTTGTGCTTCACTATTATACACTAGACTAGAACTTTTTGTTTCGCATTTTCACTGTTTCATAGCATTGGCTTAGTGTCAAGTTAAATACGTCGCAGTGTCTAAAATGGCCGCTACGGCCTTTGACTGTAGTTTACTAAATCAGACAAGAATTTCGCTAAATATCGCACAATATTAATAGAAATATAAATGAGAAATTTCAGAATTAATATTTTTAACCCTGTTTGCGAATTGTGACTGCGCGGATTGGTAGGCAACGCTGAAATACGTTATTTTGGCATCGTGTTTTTATCATGGATGGGTGTTGCAAGAAGGCAGGGTGCAAGGCGGAACTGAGTTGTACCGGAATCGGAATCGGAACAGAAAATTTATATCGGAATCGGAACTACAAAATTTATGACTATGCGGATAATGTGTACTAACAAATATAATATTGATTTACTATGTCTGTTGGCTGGCAACAATTCTCAAAAACGTTGCATGAACAAAACTAATCGAAAACAATTTAATAGATAAATGGTGCAGAATTTTTATACAACATATCACAACAAGTAGACTTAATATTAAAGTGTGAAAATTCCGAATCCGTTTGATTAACTCGGATTGATCCTGCAATCGGGATCGGAATCGGAACTCGTTTTGAATCGGAATTTTAATCGAAATTGGAATGCCGGTTGCATCCTGCCAGAAGGGTATTAAAAGTCAAACCTTTTCGGCTAATTTGTGATTTTCGTTAAGTGGTTTTTTGGAATGTCGGCAGTTTTAACACAACAAACCCAATGCGAGTGTTTTTTGAACGGAATTCAGCTTTCCAGAATCGTGGCTGTGTCTGCTCCTGCTTTTTATGAATAATTTTCATTTTTGTTGTTAGAGTTGAGCTTGCTTGTATCTCTGCCATATTGTGTAGTTTATATTTCTTATGTAGTTTTCTAGTTGTAGTAGTAGTATTTTAGTACTTAATTTTGTTCTAATGCACTTATTGTATTACTGGTTCGCACGGCTACTGGTAGATACGTATAAACTGATCTGAATGCCATTGTTATGATTGTGTGATTTTTGTTTTGTTTTGTAGAAATCAGTCAAAAGCCGTAACTAAGGGTTTAAATGCAATTTTGGGTTCCGATTCAAAATCCGCATAATTGCATTATCGACTTTTTTTGTTAGTGGAAAGTAGAATTATAATTGTGGTTTAAGAGTAAGTCGTACGTACAGTTAGGGAACGACCGGATCCAAAATTTTGCATTTACCGCATCCGAATCCGGATCCGGATCTTAAAATGCAGATCCGGCCCGGATCCGGATCGTACTAGCTGGATAATTTTTTAATACCTAATGTATATAAAATAGAAAAAGTTCAACTGATTCTTTTGCAAAATTAGTCAACAAAACTTGCATCCACTTAAAAAAGAAGTCTTTAAAATTTTTATGGTTGTTCTTCTTCCGCAACAACACTGGTCTCCACGTGTTTGTCATTAACCTGACATTCCAACATACCGGATTCGGATCCGGATCTTAAAAATTGCAGAGATCCGGCCCGGATCTCGGATCCGGTCGATCCCTACGTACAGTTAAATAAATGTTTTCACATTCACCAGTAAAATAGTTCGTTCAGTTAAAATTACGCAGCTTATTTTGGATCTGGTTAATTTCTCTGTGTTGGGGCTTCAAAATTTTATTCGAGGCCGATGAAAATGAAAAATTTGAATACGTTTAATATGTTTTAAGTTTGTTTAAATTGGTGTAAACTGCTTGACATCCTGTTGTGGGTTTTAATCATAAATTGTACAGTTTGAGTGGTCGAAACTCTATTGCTAACTGGTGGTGATATGTGTTTTTTAACTGAACGGAGCCCACTGCGATCTTGCCGAATCGAACACGTTTAAACCTTTTAAAGCGTTTGACATGCCGACTACTGTAAGCCGAATGTTATGCAGGCAATAGAAACATATTAATTTTAAAAATGCTGAAACACGAATTCAGGATGCAACGTGAAGTTGAATTAGGTCAGAATCGTAATAGAAAGGTTGTATCGGAATTGGAATCTGAACTGTAAATTTCCAGAATGACATATATCAGGGATGTGCAGTCGCGGTCTCGGGATTTGGCTGGTCTTGGATCTCTGTTTTTGACCGAGACCGCACATCCCTGCCATATATATGTAAGAAATGTGCGCTGAACACTGATGAAAACACCGGTTGTTATTAAATTTAATAGAACTGCAGGCAAATGTCGCGCATAATTGAATAATACAGAAAAATTACAGGTCCAATTCCGATTATATTGATAATCGACAATTGAAAAACAGACGTCGGATTTGAATCTGAATTCAAAATCGGAATTGGAATTCCGTTTGCACCCTGCCCGGATTCATTGAACCATGTTTCAATTGCTACTACTCAGCTTTGGATTCGGTTTTCTCAAAACAAAATCTGAATTCGATTGAGAAAAACTTCAATTTTTGGTCGAATTCGAAACCGAATCGGCAGTTTTGTTACCACTCTGTGGTCGGTCGGCTATAAATTAAATATATACACATATTTCTTTGTGCTGTTATTTTTCTCTGTCATTTATATACTGGGCGAAAATTGAATTAATTGAAATATTTTCAGGATAGAATGTTGCTTTCAACGGTAGATTCAACGAACGACATGCCAAATGGAGCGGCGGTCGCGGTTTGCGATGATGATGAATTACTCGATTCAAACGTGCTTAACTTGCCCGAGGACGAAGAGTCTTGGTAGGTTTATAAAGGTGGCAACCGGAGATACTTGCCGGAACCGGATATTGAAGTATATTTTTCAAAAAAGTTAAACTTAATCACGATAATTAAGTATTGTATAATTGCTAAGTGCTATTTTTGTTATAATTTTGTTCGTAAATGTGTTTTGGTGTTAACGTTATTTTAGTTACGTAGTATTAAAGTTGGAATCGGTATGGTATCGGCACATCACTTGCGCTTTCCCAAGGACTTGACCGGGTACCAAATCAGTTGTTTGATTGTAACTTGTGAAATAGTAGTCGGGCGTGCCATGCTGCTCTTCAAACTGCGTCGAGCAGTATTCAAATTGCTGAACGGTTTGACAAAAAATTTTCATTTCAGGAGATTCTTGGCCGCTCAAACAAAATCGAATTTTTCCTATAAATTAAATTTGGATTTTAAATAATCAGTGGAGGTCATGTGAAGCTCAAATATATAAACTTTAAAAAAATCCAAATCTGACTATTTTGGGCCCAAAACGGCTAACGCAAACATTATGCAACACAGCCGGTTATGTGCTAATAGGCGTTGCATGGTTAAAATGAAACATTTCTATTAGAATGCGTTTGGTTCATAAAACGTCAATGATCGAATTAAATGGACTTGCCGTGTGTCTGTCGCATATGACGCTTTTTCGGTGTTTTGCGTCAGCGTAGGTATATATAGGAGCTTTTGTGGCTTTTTAGTGTAAAAAATACGTATACAAAATTAAAATAATGGGTTTTGTTGGTTGGTCGGTTTAAGCTCCTGTTTAGGGATTAGCTAGATAGTGGCTTTCAGTTTATTACGGTGTACTGATCGGGCAAGGATATAGGTAGTGAACCACGGAAGTGGTAATAGAAAAAAACTAGGGATGGCTGCGGCCATTGTCATCTAAAATGTGTGTCGAGGCTATCACTGGTGTTGGTAATAGGTCGAGTAGTGTTTGAACTAAACAATGGTGGGGGACTCAAGTTGAGCAAGCACTATATTTGGATTAAAGCAGGGTTCGACCGAACGTTCCGGTAAATTGTTTAGAAGGTTCCGATTTTCCAGTATAAAATTTCAGTTTCACAGACTCTGGAAGTAGGGATTGTTTACGTACCTGTTTGAGTACTGACAATAAGTGCTACGCACAGTTAGAATACCATCCCGTGTCGTGTGACCATGGCTAGTGCTAGAGTGGGTTTGCATAAGTTGTAGGTGTCGAATGCTAGTTCGAATTCCAATTTCTGTTCGAGGAAATAGATGGTTTTGCGTCCTGTTTTCTGAGGTAATTAAGGTTGCGTTTGTCTGTACTTTTTATATTTTGAAAGCGTTAAATTTACTTTTATCAGGTTGTATTGTTCTCCACAATCCGCTTCCACAGCCGGCCGGCAAACACACGATGGCTGTTGTTTATCAGCGCCTTCAGCTGCCGTGCAAGGCAGCGACCATTGCATGTCAGAAACAACGTGGGCACATGGTTCAACAGTGCGTCGTGATACTAGTGGAATAAGAGTTGATGCAGCAAAAACAATTAGCAATTGTATTTCTGCGCCGTCGCCAATGAAAGCAACAACAACAACAATAACAACAACAACACTTTCGGATGCTCAACACAAACAAAACAAATGCGACAATTCAAACGAAGACACTATAATGACTTGGCTACGGCAGGATGACGAAGTGTGTTGGGATGGTGCCAAAACACGGCAAATGCTAGTCGATCGCGTGTCGAACATACTTAACCGTGAGAAAATTTTTTTGAAGTAACGCTTAACTGTGAGATAATTTTTGAAGTAGTGTTTTTAGGGCTGGGTCGGCGGTTCGGTTTCGACGTCCGGCGGATTTAAGCATCCCAGCTTCCAAAAGTAAATTGTAAATCGAATATTTACGTTTTAACTACGGAATTAGCCTTTGTCGGTTTGATTTCACGGGTAATAGCAGTAATTTGCTACCGTTCTCCACAATAAAATATAGTATTGCCTCAACTTGTATGAAAGTAAACTTAGTTAAACCAATAGTGCATGATACAAGAGCGTGCAACTCTTTGGGTTCCGCGTGGTACAAAATGTGCCACCGGGCGTTGCGTTTTTGGCCGACCCCCCTTTATTTAGAGAAGGGGGTCGCTGTCACATGCAATACCCCAAAATGAAATTGTAAGCGGAGCAATTTGTTGCCGGATACATAAAGTATCATGGTTCGCATAGGTTGTACCTCCTCTAAATAAGCGGGTGGGGTAGGTAGGCCAAAAACGCAACATGTGCCGGGTACCTTTTTATTTACACAGAACTTACACAGTTGCATACTCATGCTAGTATGCATCATCCACACTGGTTAAACGTAGTGGAAACAAAAGTAGCATTGCAAGAACACGAAGAATTTGTCATTTTAGAAAAAAGTAACGAGTATTATTTATATGCTGCACTCCAGTTTTTTGCCATGTTCATGGCATTGCTTTTTTCTCTGACAAAGTTGTTTGGTTTTGCTAATTTTGTGACTTTGATTTCTTCTGGGTTTGCAATCAGAACCTGATTTGTGTTTATATTATTTTAGTCGAAATCATATGAACACGATAGTGTTCATATATATGATTCGCGCATCTCAAGCGCGTATTTTCAGTTTAGTTCGCATGTTGGTGCTCAAGTAATATCAGACCTGTATCGCTTAAATTTTGTACACTGGTATCCTGGTACGTAGGGAATATTTGTGCCAAAGGATTTTGCAAACCAGTTTGGTCTTCAATAGTTACGGTCAAAAAACTCCTTACAATAAGTGCACGAAATTTTTCATTTTGGTTCAACACTTTTTACACGTTAGCTATGTAATTTTACGATTATAACTTTCACCACTTTATAGAGCTTACAGTTGGTTTCACCCCAACGGTTGGTTTCACCCCAACAGTCGGTTTCACCCCAACGGTTGGTTTCACCCCAACGGTTGGTTTTGCCCCAACGGTTGGTTTTGCCCCAACGGTTGGTTTTGCCCCAACGGTTGGTTTCACCCCAACGGTTGGTTTCACCCCAACAGTCGGTTCCACCCCAACGGTTGGTTTTACCCCAACAGTTGGTTCCACCCCAACGGTTGGTTTCACCCCAACGGTTGGTTTTGCCCCAACGGTTGGTTTCACCCTAACAGTTTGTTTCACCCCAACGGTTGGTTTCACTCCAACGGTTGGTTTCACCCCAACGGTTGGTTTCACCCCAACGGTTGGTTTCACCCCAACGGTTGGTTTTGCCCCAACAATCGGTTCCACCCCAACGGTTGGTTTCACCCCAACAGTCGGTTTCACCCCAACGGTTGGTTTCACTCCAACGGTTGGTTTCACCCCAACGGTTGGTTTCACCCCAACGGTTGGTTTTGCCCCAACGGTTGGATTCACCTCAACGGTTGGTTTCACACCAACGGTTGGTTTTGCTCCAACGATCGGTTCACCCCAACGATTGGTTTCATCCTAACGGTTGGTTTTACCCAAATGGTTGGTTTCACCCCAGCGGTCGTTTTCACCCCAACGGTTGGTTTCACCTCAACGGTTGGTTTCAGCCAAATGGTTGGTTTTACCCCAACGGTTGACCCCAACGGTTGGATTCACCTCAATGGTTGGTTTCACTCCAACGGTAGGTTTCACCCCAACGATTGGTTTCACCCCAACGATTGGTTTCACCCTAACCATTGGTTTCACCCTAACGGTCGGTTTCATCCCAACGGTCGGTTTCATCCCAACGGTCGGTTTCAGCCCAACGGTTGATTTCACAGAACGGTTGATTTCACCCTAACGGTTGGTTTCAGCCCAACGGTTGATTTCACCCCAATGGTTGGTTTCACCCCACCGGTTGGTTTCACCCCAACGGTTGGTTTTACCTCAACGGTTGGTTTCACCCCAACGGTCGATTTCATCCCAACGGTTGGTTTCACCCCAAAGTGCTGAGCATTTTTTTTCTAGTCATATTATTGCTTTTACATTTCAGGGTCTGGTCAGTTATCGCGAACTGATTCAAACGACTATGTACGTTGTCAGTCGGAACCTGTTAGCGTGCCGGGTACAAGGTTGAGGCAAGAACCGCCTGCGGATATCAATGGAAACTCACAGCAATGCCTTAAGTATGTCTTATTCGCTAGGGTGTTATATATTGGAATATGCTTCTTAATGGTGAACGGTTGGTTTTGTAGAATTTCAAGCGTGTAGATAAAACGGTGAATGAGGTTTTATGTCAGTAGAGTTAGTTGTTTTCACTCTGTCATGATATGTATGTAGCAGTCTGGCGCAATCGGATACTAAATGCACCAGCGCTTTATGTCGATTTTTGGCTGGTGCTGAGTATCCATTTGTACTCTGGTTAGTACGGTAGTTACATTGTTTGATGTTAAAATATTGTATCTATTTTAGTATTATTTCAATTTTAGGAAACCGATTACGGCGCCTATTCCCGGAGACAACTCGCCAGCTCAAAGTGTTTCACGGTCGAAGCATGACCGTTCTGTACACTGGAGAAATAATGATGTCGACGGGGTAAAAGAAGTTTTTGGCAATAACATGCGAAGCTTTCCAGTTGAATTCGAACGTGTGTATAGCAGTATGCCTTCCGCAAACGGATCGTTTATTTCAAACGGTGTCGAAAGACAACGCTCAGAGCCCTGTGGGAGTGGAAGCTCTTCTGGTGTTCAGATTGGCATGGATGGGAATGTACTGTCGGTATCGTATGGATCTCCTCAATCGACGAGTAGCGGACACAGGTAAGTACAAATATTGATTGAGGGGTTAGTGAATAATTTTCAAAGATTTTTGGACAAAGGGTTTTCTGGAGGTTGTATTTGTTGATGTTTTACTACAATTTTTTTGCTGTTTTGATGCTTTGAAGTAAATTAAACCTCAAACTAGGGTTAGTGTAAACTTTGAAAATCGTTTCATATCGCTTTTACTATCGTAAGTAACCTACAATTTTTCAGCAGCTTACGCAGCTCAGCGTCTGAACAACAGCATCAAGCGTTAACAACGTCTTCAATCGAAGCTAAAGAACTGCATCGCAATTTTAGAGACATTCAGCTTCTTGCTAGCATGCAGGAAGAAGGTAATGTGACTAACTAACTAAACTTGATGGTTATTTCCAAGATACTTTGTAACAAAATACAACTTTTTCAAATTTCTTTGAGACCAGCTAGTGTCCCAAAAATGTAAAGTTTTTAAAAAGTTTACATCGGTGTTAAGTATTGTTACAATCTCTGCTTAATGTCTATGTATACTACATATGTACGTACAGTAGTGAATAAAAAGATTTAAGTGTTTTACGAATGGATTAGTTCGCTAAATTAACATAATACACTCAATGCCGCGAAAAACGTATTTAACGAATGATGTGATTTTTTTGCTTTCAATTGTAGTGTCTTGACTCTGTTCATGTCTAGGTAAAGATATAGTGCGTGCGTTAAAAGCAGGTTTTAGTGATTTTTTAGTTTGTTTTGTTTGTTTCAGACTTGCGACAGTGTTTAGCAAAGCTTCACACAATGTCATTAGGTACGTTAATCAATAAATTTATGCACTTAAATTATTTCAAATCGTAATTTCACATAACCTGTAGTAACGGGATGATAAGTACGCATATGACTTCAATGTTTAAAGTTTTTATACACGCCAGTGTGTGTATAATCGAGCTTAAATATTCTTTGTTATGTCAATCGGTTTTCAGCAGTATGGGTTTTTAGGTTGAGGGAATTTGAATAATGCATGACTAAATCCCCGTAACACATTTAAACATTTATCTACTCGCAAAATTCGGGTTTAAATTAGTGGTCTAAAGATTTGTACAGTGTATAAAATTATTGCTTCAGCTCGGAAATCAAAGGCAGATTCGCCGTTTAAATCTTGTTCAAATGAGCTTTCGGGTTACGATCTCGATACGCCTATCGGTAGGTTTTCTTGTATCTTGAAAACCGATTTGAGTAAGGTAAGAGAAGCTAGTCTTTATTTTTCAGGCTAATCATTAGCCTTCAGATTCGTAGTCGTTCAGATTGTAAGTCCTCTTATCGCGGGTAAACTTTGAAGCTTTTCTAGATGAAGGGTTCAGCGCAGCTGGCTAAGTAGGCATGTCAAACTGCCTTTTTGCGAAGTAAAGGTTCGGATTCGGATTCGGCAAAGTTGCAATGGGTTCCGGTTCGCAAAAAAGCTGTTTGTTCGGTGCCACCTTGATATGTTGTACGTCCGACAATTTTCCGAGGGTCCTGCGCTTTATTCTAGGTTTATTTTTTAATATTTCAGCTGCTGCGACAAGAGATTTCAACCACAGCTCAATGTTGTCTCGAAGTATCAGTGTTGCTGATCATGATTGTGCTATACAGCAGTTAACGCCTAGCAGTAAAACAGCACCGTGTCCTGAAATTGGTAATAAAACAGGTTCAGTTGCTGGAAATTATTGTTTCCAAAGCAGTGCAGCGGTGGTTGATGAACAAAATAATGTTCAATCAGAATTTTGTACACCTCGCACGTCCAAAACACCGAAATATGAGTGGGAAGACGCAGTGAAAAATCAAGATTTAGGAGCGTTTCGGCGATCGTATACCACGGGTTCAGAATTTAGGGTGAAACCGCAAACCGGTGGGTACGATTCACCTAGACGCTCTTGTGGGGTCTTCCGTACCAGCACGGATTTGATCAGGAGGTCATGCGGAAGGACTGTTGGGCATTCCCATAGGGCGCTGTCTGGCTTTACAGCAAATGGCATGGCTCAATCCGTTCATGATTTATCAACACGTCTGGTTTCGACTGGTTTTATGGGTGCAGCAAGTGTTACTCCGGAATGTAAAACTTTGGATACGAGACGATCTATGGTGGCGACGGCACCGTTGCCAAGGGGGCATAAACCGAACGTAGCCTCTGATCAGTCAGCGCGATATTCGTACAATTTGCCGGCAGCTGTTAGTTCTCAAGGATCGAAGTCGTTTGTGGATATGGAAGATGAGAGAGTAGCAACGCCGAAAAGAGGGCGAGGGGCGGTTGCAAGCCGGGTGGATTTACTATCGCGGTCAGTGTCAGTTGATAGGCATCTGATTGAAAATGATTCTCGAGGAGCAAAGAGTCCAGATTTACGAGCTATTAATCGTAAACCGCCGATATACGCCGCAGCAACGGTGGCTTCTCGCTGTAAACAGTCCAGCTTAAGCTGCCATCAGCCAAAATTTACCCTCCGTGAGAACAAGCAAGTACCAGGGCAGCGGGTTCCACAAACTGGGACCAAGCCTGTCATTGTACAGCGGTCTCAGTCGCTTAGAACTCCACCCGGTGTTCCGCCAAGTGCTAGAGGGCTAATTAAACCACTTAATACTTGTTTAGCCAAGGAAGTTCGCGGGAAGCCATTGGTGCCACCGAAACCAAAACATCTGACACAAGAAATGGAGAAAATTAATGCCGACCGAACCAAGATTATTGGAACTCAACAGCGATTAATGAAAACGGGTTGTAGCGCATCGCCAGCTGTTTTAGAGGTAAGGAACTGTATTCTCAACGGCCTGACGCATCTGCCCCCAGTAGTAAATAGGTTTTGAAACAAGCGAACTGTGGCACTTGTTGATATCCAAATTACGACATGAATGGTGCTAATTAAACAATGTTTCATAAATAATATGCTTAATTTTGAAACTTACGATTCACACGTTCAAAGATTGAACGACCTACCTGTAGGTGATGCGTGCTGTGCACATTAATTTTAACAATATGGGCATGGACTTGTTGAGGTGGAATCATTACATCGTATCCATGGAGAGAAATCAATGGGTGACAATTTGAAACTAGTTTAGTGTGATATTTTTGAAGACAAAATTTGTTTTGTGAATGACGCATTCTGTGACTAATGCGAAAGACATGTGCATAGTGCTATGTTTTTGATTTATCAACATTCGTCTTTAACCGTGCCCGCAAAAATAACTTTTTTGTAGTTGTTAGCCGCTATAATCTAAACCTATGATTTACGCTTCCGCTTGGATGACGCTTGCAGTAATCAGAAGTGTAGGCGGTGAGGTGGTAACAAAACTTTTTAAGGATGTAAATGTTACACAACAAGTTAAGGTGCGTTGCGTGCATTGCTGCAAAACGTTTTCATGAGTATAACGATTAACAGTTTTTAATGTTTGACTTTATATATTTTGACTTATTTTAGGTGAGCAAACGACAGAGGGGCCTGGTTGAATGCGCTGATGGTCTAGTTAAACCAAAGTCAGCTGAACCGAAGAAGTGTAACCCGTTTTCAAGAGGTTTGTTTTTTGTTGCTTGAGAATTTTTGTTAATAATTTTAATGTAGAAAATGCGCATTCTGAAGTTGTTTTTTTAAATTCCGATTCGGTTTTATGGTTATGTTTCGTCGAAATGTTTGGAGATTCTCAGCTTATAAGAAAGCCATTTGCAAAAACCATTTATTAGTAAATAGTCAGCTTTTGTGCAATCACGTACAGAATTAAGTGCAACCGCAATCGCTTTTCAATTTGCTGCGCTGTTCGCGACTGCTTGTTTCTTGACTGGTCGCGAGCAGCGAAAATTGAATCGCTATTACAAAACCACAACCGCAAACGCGATGACTGTATTTTAGACGTAATACTAAAGAGAGTGAGTTAATTTTTGTTTTAGTTTAAAATTGCAGGTTTGGCGCAAGCTACGTATCTACAGTCGAATTTTGATAAAAAATTTACTGTATAATGCTCAAGAGTAGTCACGTCATTTAACTTGGTTCTAGGTTTTATGGATTCTACGCGTGCTTCTCTTCCACAAAATTTCTGTTCGCTTAATCGGCGTCAATTTTCTTCTGAGCACCATTTGGCTGATGGAGGCACACCTTGCCGGCTACCGTCTTACCGCTGTGGTCGCGCTGATCTTGATATTTCTGATTCAGAAACAGCAACGGTTTCGTTAAATTGTGCAGCTAGTTCGCCAATGAAACGCGGTGTAACGCTGAATTCGGTTTCTCGTGCGGGACTCAGTCCATTGGTGGCTAGTCCATGTCAAGCGGCTGGGTCTGTGGAGCTTGTGACGGGGGAAGGACGTTTGGACAATCCGCGTTTGATGGTGTGTGTTAGTAACGATCGGGTAAGATAAGTATATTGTTTGGATTTGTAAATTTTAATATAATTTCATTTTAGTGCCTATCTGAAACAAGTTTTTTGGAAAATCACTTTTTTAATTTTTATTCAAAATTGCTAGTCATTTGACTGTACCTACATTGATAACAAAATGTATGGTATTTTAGCTGATGATTTAATACCAAAAATATATTGATTGTCCATGTAGACTGGAATATTACATACTTGACTTTGACATTACAATGCTAACCTTTTGCTTGTTAAAAGACTTTGTTCTAGATTCTTCCAAGTAGCAGTCCATGCTCCCCACGTGTTCGTTCTCATATCACAAACAGGCCGTCGCTAGGTGTTTCCGGGATTCCGATGCCGAAATTAAGCCGCTCTGCTGAACGTGATACTACGTAAGTTTGAAGCGAGAATGCAACCGAACCAATAAAAATACCAGAAACTGAATAGTTAAAAAATCCGATTTCGGTAGCGACTGGAATTTCGTAGCCAAGAATATAAAGTGCTGTAAACATTTATATTTTGTAGGCAATAAAATGTGGTAAGCTGTTGAATATTAGAGCAAATTTTGTGTCTTTGCGTTTCAACAATTCGCTGTCAGGTTTGTCCGCTTTAACGTTAAAATTGCGAAATAACATCATATCTGTGTGATTTCCGCGAAACATTATTTTACTGGGTGAGAAAACTATGGTTCGTTGTGGTGCTTCAGTGAGCTAGCATTTGAAAATAACTACAATTGTTGCTGGTATCCACATCTCCAATGTGAACAGAACCAGGAGGTCGTAGGTTTGTTCATGTTGGTTGACCAATCGAATTTAGTAGTAGGGGTCAATGTATAGAATAGGGCCGTTACAGAGATAGCATAT
Source organism: Enoplolaimus lenunculus (assembly GCA_030248215.1). Taxonomy (NCBI): domain Eukaryota; kingdom Metazoa; phylum Nematoda; class Enoplea; order Enoplida; family Thoracostomopsidae; genus Enoplolaimus; species Enoplolaimus lenunculus. The sequence continues at coordinate 67,195 of JASANG010000916.1, forward strand.
TCCTAAGTCTAAGCGCAAGCTTAAGCAAAAAATAAGTCTGAAGCTTAATTTTACTCTATTGCAGTCCTGCAGAAAAATGTTCCGCCCCTCGTCTTTGGGCCGTAATAGGAAATGTTCTGTACCTTTTGATATTGAAACTTAGTTGTATCAAACTTTTATTTTAGACTAAAGGTATACCGTTTGCTTATTTGAGAACCTTGCCAAAGTGGAGTAATACTTCCTATTTTCTAGCTGTGTATTTGAGAATTACAGCTTAGACTTTAACTCTGAAGGGTCTAACCTGGTTTTGAAATATAGAACCAGAAAAAATATTAGATAATGGTACAAATGATTACAAAATACACAAATGTTTTTTCCGTTTAGTGATTTTTAGTTTTTTTTACTGTCTTGGTTTCAGACGTCCTCATACTGCAATGTCGTACTGTACAATAGCGTCTATTTCAAAGACCGATGACTCACAAGTTTAAGATCTTGTGTCGCAGCGAACTGTATTGAATTTTTGTCGCCTTGGTTCGGATCTGTCATACATTCTGTTTAGTTTTCTGCAATACTGATACACATTATCGCCACTTTTTGTTCAGTATTGGTATTAATGTAATTGCAGCTAAAAGTAAATCTGAGGTAGGTGGACCTTTTGAATTGTTTCTGTTCTACCGATACGGGTGTTTTTTATATTTTAAAATTTAAAAATGCTAATTTTAAAAATGATCAAATATAATTTGCAGGATGGATTTTTGTCGTGTATATATTTTTTCAACAAATAATGACTGCATAATGCATATGTTTGTAATATTGTAGGTAGACGCCAATATTGCTAATATTGCTTATTCGGGAAGTGGGGCCAGCTGCAACTTTGTTAAAATAGGTGTAGTGTTTAATATTATTATTGCTTGTTTGATTGTAATAATTTAGTTTAGTATGTAAGGAGTTGTGGATTTGATAAATCTGGAAGATCATGGCAAAATTTATTCTGGAGTCTATCAGTTAATGTTAATTTGAAAATTCATATAATAGATGTATATGTGAAAATGGCATGAAGTACTAAGGTCTGTGGTTGTTTTTGTGATGCACCTCGTTAGAAAATAATTGTAAATCAAGGTGGTACAGTGTGTGGTTTTTATGCATAATCAGCTATCTCCATTCCGTTATTTTGGTACAATGTTTTTTTGCTATTTACTGTTATTTGGTCTTTTATTTTTCCAGTTTCATTGTTGTTCTGCATGTTAAGGAGTATCGGATTCTGTTTTAACGCATCTTTTCTTATGTTCGGCTCGTTTTTGTAGTTTAATTGTACAACTTACTTATTGGTTGAGGCGCCGACCTCCTATAATATTGTCAAGCGAGTCTTGTGGGGTATGGGCGTAGGTAGGGTTTTGGAAATGTGTAAGGTTAATACCTTCTGTGAAATTTTCGATGTCAGCTGAAAAGTTCCTAAAACCTCTGGACAAAATTAACTTTGGTTATTAGGTTTAACCGACTTTGAAATTTTTTGGCTACGCCCTTGAGGAAGCATTGACATGGTTATTGCTAATTTTTAATGCAAATAGGTATCACTTGAGAGAAGTTTTTCAGTATGAGTTTTATGTCCAAACGCTATTTTTTGTAAATCCGGTTGGGTTTAAGCATTTATATTGTCAAATTTGTTGATACACTCTTGTTTTGCTTTATGCCTTGTTTGTGCCGAAGAATTTCCGTCACTTGAGAGCTACGCTTTTAAACATTGGTCTCATTTTGTAATATTGTTTGTTGTGTGTTTATTGGCAAATTTGATTACGTATCGTTAAGTAGGTATAGAATTTATAACGAGAGTTTGAATAAGGTTGTCAGCAAAAGTTTTAATTTACGATTTAAATTTAAATCACAGTATTTATAATCGGCAAATGTTCCGTACAGCTGAGCGTTTTTATACAAATGCAAAAAGAGTGATATAAAATTAAAATTTGCTAAAAGCATAGGTTTCTGTATGAATTTCCTGACTCAAATGTGTAGTGGACTGTGTGTATTTTGAAAAGAAAAAAACTGAATGCTTGAACGAAAACTAGAAATTATTTCAGAAGACCGATCGATATTGCGTTTTTAGGTTTTAATTTAGAGCGTATGCTATGCATTAGGGTCGCAGATGCTTCATTCGAAATGATACCATTTTCTTTCTATCGCTTTATATCAGGGTGCAACCGGAGATGAGAAATACCGGAGTCGGAGGTGAAGCGAAATTAGGTAGTAGAAATGATGGTTAATTAGTTAATTTTAGCCAGTCAATATATGCAAAATGTTGTTAAGTTGTTTGGTTTTACGCTAATTTTGTGCGAAATTTCTGAAATTCTTTCCTGAAAATTGTAAAAGTAAAACAAAACGCGCTAAACGGATGAATTATGCAAAATTTTACTACCGAAATTGGCGAAACCTCCGGCAATAATTCTACCGGAGACGGAGACCTATTTTCTGTTGGAGCCGAAGTCAGACCTCCAGTTGTACCTTGCTTTATCTGTTTCGTGTATTTTTGGGTAAAATCATGTAATCTGTTTTTATGCGGTGCTGTTGTGCTTCCAGAAAACCCATCATTCAATCTTTGTTTTTGCTTAATTGGTATATACAATGATTTATAGTTAGTATTTGAACGCTATTTCATAAAAACGGGTAACGCGAAAGTTTGGGCCTAAAGCAGTTCAACTGTATGCGGTCAACATCTTTGTTCTTAAGTCCACAGACGGTTTTAAAATAGGCCAATCAATATTAATCTTTTAATAGCGTTTATTGCTTCGATGTGATGTGCCAAAATGTGGGCGTATGGTTATTTGGAGCAAAAACGATTAGATGAGGGTGCATGATTTAGTTGCTCTGGAAAATGTTTAGTCGAACTGCGTTAAGCTGCATGTATATAAGTAATACTTTTGAAAGTGCAGTGTTACCTTCTTCCTGTATATATACAATTGTTGAATTAAACTTTGCGGTGTGTTTACTACGCAGAGCGGTACGTGTGGCAAAACAGCACTGAACGGTGTGCAAACCAGGTTTCAACCGGAGGTCTGCCTCCAGATTCAGCAATAGTTGGCCTCCATCTTCAGTAGAATGTCTTCCGGAGGTTACGGCAATTTGGGTAGTGAAAATTCCAAGGTTATAATAACTACAATTGTATCGTTCGGTGCATTTTGCTTTGACTGTCGAATGTTAATAGGTTCTTAGAAATCGGCCGAAAAAGGGTTTTGGCAGACTATAGATATTTGCAAAAATTAGCAAAACAAAAACAACGCAGTGGTGGTATCATATTCCAAAGGCTAAGCCAAAGCAAATTATTCTAAAGCTAACTTGACTCGATTGCAGTCTAGTAGAAAAACCTTCTATCTCAATGTTTACACAGGCCAAAGATTGTAACAGCCTAATTTTGCTTCATCTCTGGCTGCAGTACATTTTGTTGATCTGCTCCAGCACATTTTGTTGATCTCCAACTACGGTATTTTTCATCAGGTAGCACTCTGGTATGAACCCATGGCAAACCGTAACTAAACTAAATGGAACACTAACCAATGCTTGCATATATAAGATATTTTGTTTATTCAATCCACCAGAATAAGGTTCAATAGACGCTTGGCTCTGGTAGAAAATTGATTTGCAGTTTAACAATCAATTACCACCTAAATTACACTTCAACTTCGGCTTTGACACACTTTATTGACCTTTTGGTCCGGTATTTTTCACCTCTGGTTGCACCTTGAGTAGGAACACATAAATTATGAGCTTTGTAAAATAATGAACTAGTAATTACTTGTCTAGCAGTGCAAATCAGTAGTATACATTGAGCTTTACTTCAGATAATTCACATTTCCTATTATATACTGAATACAAACAATAAATCCGGCAAACAAGGCACCACGATTCGTATTCTGCTAACCGGTTGCGCTGTACTTTACTGTGCCGGATGACCGCTGGCAATATCAATTTAGTGGATTTTTTGATACATTTTACTATGCCGCGCGTGGCGTCCGGCGGTGCGCACCGAGTATAGCGCAGCAATAACTTTCACTTCAACTGGAAAACTACCGCATGTTTTCCGGGCAATCAACATGCTCCATTCTTACAAATTAAACGTGTTCAATTTAAGTAAAACTTGATGAGCATGTAAGATCGACCCACCACAAAAGTGGAGAGGGACTTGGTATAAACTTGAAACGACCAAAACATTGCATAAAATTATCAAAATTAATATTTCTAAAATTGACCCTATAAAACAAATTAATGTAGCCCATGTATAGAACAGGGCCGGATCGTTTTCCGGAGACGCGAAAGAGTCAGTTTAAGCTTTAGACTATTTTTTGCTTAGGCTTAGGTTTTGGCTTAGTCTTAGGAATCGGCTCATCCATACGCTTAGGAATATGCTTATACTACTGTTCCGGCCCTGTTCTATACATGAACCATTAATGACAACGATTTACCATGAAACATTCTTAAAATGGGCTGCACTTTATCATTGACGTAGTTTTTTTCAACTAAAGCCACGCTAGAGTAGTCGGCCTATGTATAGAACAGCGCCCGAACAGTAATATAAGCATAAGCCTAAACCTAAGCCTAACTGCAAGGATGAGCTTATACATACTCCTAAGCCTAAGCATAAGCAAAAAATAGCCTAAAGCTTAAGCTTATTCTATTACAGTCCCGCAGGAAAACGTTCCGGTCCTGTTCTATGCATGGGCCGAGCAATCAATATAATGCTGGTTAAGGGTCAAAATACAACAATTCAACCATAAACCGCTTGAGTAATCAATATTTCCTCAGGCTTGTAACACGTAAAACTGACCGGACAAAAAAATTTTTTGACACAAGCCAATGCATTCAAATTAAGACGAACTGGCACCGGAGAAACAAATACGATAATGGCCTGGTCGGTGAAACTCTACCTATTGAAGTATGACTTCATACTTAAGTATTTCTTAAGCAACCAACTTAAACAATTTATTAGTTCTGACCAGGGTGCAACCGGAATTACCATTTACCGGAACCGGAATTTGAAAATTTTACCGGAACCGGAACCGGAAAGTGAAAAATGCATTTCACCAAAAATTTCATTTTAATCATATTTTTTGCTCTATTATTTGTGAAATAACCTAAGTCGAACATAGGTATTTATTTTATTTGTTGTATTTTAGATTTTCATCATCGACTGAAGTGAAATCCACCATCAATGGCTTATATTCGGAGTACAAGTGGCTTTCAAAAGAAATTCTTAAAAATTAGCAAAGTTAAGAAAACGGCCAAATTATAACACCGGAATTTTTAAATCCGGTAAAAATTAATCGGAACCGGAACCGGAAGGTGAAAAAATGCCGGAACCGGAATTCCGGTTGCACCCTGGTTCTGACAGCGTACTTTAGTTAAGTAAATATTTAAGGCGACACCACATTCAATAAAATTACAATATAACTGTTCTGGCAAACTATTTTCGGTTCAATTAAGATTGTCGACTCATGAAATTTTCTTAGTATAAAGCAAATCAATGACTTCCTTGCTCTGACACTAGCGCCAGAGTGCAAAGCGGAACAAGATTAATCCGGAATCGTAATCGGAACAACAAAAATCGGAACAACAAAGTTATACCGGAATCGGAATCGGAACTACAACATTTGTGACTATGCGGAAAATTTGTATTAACAAAGCATAATATTGATTTAGAATGTCTGTTGGCTGGCAACAATTCTCAAAGACGTCTCACGAACAAATTGGCAATAATTGTTTGGCTCTGTAAAGCTAAACTACAACCAATTATTGATAAGTTAACATGTCGAAAACAATTGAATACATGAATGATGCAGAATAGTTATACAACATATCACAAGTAGGCCTAAAACTAAAATGGGGAAATTCCGATTCCGATTGATTGTACAATCGGAGTCAGAATTGGAACTCGTTTTGAATCGGAATTCTAATCGGAATCGGAATTCCGATTGCACCCTGACTAGCGCATATTTTGCATTATTTTTGTTCAAAAAGTTAAGTATTTACATAAGCCATGACTTGAATAAGTACTTACACAAAACTTAACCAAGTACCTAAGTAATATTTCAAAAGCCCAGCCATTGGCTTTTAAAATGACATTAAAGCAGTGTATATGTCGTAGCCCAAGTCGTAGTTCAGCCCAATTCCGAATTGGGCTAGTCCAAAGCGAAATTACGACTTGGGCTAGCCCAAGGCGGAACCTGTCTGATAAACAGTGCGTTTTCTGATTGGTTACTTGAGTCGTAATCCTGCTTGATTCCACTTAGCTCAGTAAAGAAACTGTTTGGTAGCCAACAGGTAGCGAGTACTTAGCCAATCAAAAAAGAGTACTTACATCAGATACTCGTATTTGAGTGTGGCATAAAGGTAGGAACCAATCAACAGGCGTGCACTTGTAGCACAAAAAGAATTACGCCGTGTTCTAGCCCAACTCGTAATTTCGCCCTGGACTAGCCCAATTCGAAATTGGATCGGAATTGGGCTAGTCCAATTCGGAATTGTGCTGAATTACGGCTTGGGCTACGACACTTAAATCTAATAAAAAGAACTGAAATTCAAATTGAGCACTCCACCCAATTTCGTTACGCCACTGATTACTGTGGACTCATAAAACTTCTTCAAACCCCGAATTTCCGCCGTACGTTTTGTTTAGACGGGGTTCACAATTGACATTTTTGAACTTTCTCGTTTACTTAAAAATTTTGAAGTTTTCTACGCTCAAACTCACAGACTTCGCCAAATCTTATTTACACTACACGGACGCTTTAACCTGATTCTGTTCAAGCTACGAATCCGTGTGCGGTGCAAAACATTTCTCTACAGTCTGGCAGACCATTTGTAAAAGCTTTGTTTCGAATTCTCGTCGCTCTTTCGCCATTCGAGCTTCGTGTTGTTGCCTTTGCGTTTCCATATCCCGGAAGACTAATAGCACTTGTCCAATACAACTCGCTCCTCTATTGGTGCAACGGATCGGAGTTGATTTACAACAGTTGCAATTCGTCACGTGTGTCAACGCATTTTGACAATCATTATCACCGTATCCGCTTCCGCCTTCACTACATCTGCTTCCGCCTTCATCACATCTTGTTCCGCTTGCCCTATATCTGGTTCCGCCTTCACTACATCCGCTTCTATCACATCCGCCTCCACCACATCCGGTTTTGCGCTCACCACTTCCGCTTCGGGTTGTACCGCATCCACTTCCATCTTTTATATATCCGCCGCCGCCTTCGCCATATCCGCTTCCATCTTCACTATTTCCATTTCGGTTATCGCCATATTCAATGCTGTTTCCGCCATATCCAGTACCTCGTACAACACATCCAATTCTGTTTTCATATCCGCTTCCGTGTTCGCCAATTTCGTTTCCGCCGTCTCCACGTCCGGATCCATTTGAATCACTGTTAAAAATGTCTTCTCGCTGATATGTTACAGTTAAGTCCTCGCTCAATCGTCGGCAGTCGCTCTCGCAATAGCTGACGCTACCCGGGGCGCTTCCACATCGAGTTTCTACACACGGCGGCGGACTTAAATTCGCCCGACGTTCAGTAAACTCTATTTTTCGACGTTTCAACAGTCCACCACTTCCGCTAACCGCTGGCACTCCAATAAATTTTGATTCCTGCACACCATCCACGTCTTCAACCTGATAAATTGTTTTTCCACTTTCACAAATTTTTGACAACTTATCCGAGGCACAAGAAGGCACACTGTCATCTTCCAGAACTCCTGTGTCGACCTGAATCTTCGCCCCTCGCGCAGCATCCTCAGGTAACCATCGGTTGCTAATTTCGGCCGTAATAATCGCGCCATTTCTTAGCGAAGACGTTCCATTGTGGCCGCCGAAATGACCCGAATCGTTGCAATGATTGCTATCTTCAGAGCCGTCAGACCATGCCGCCGCAATTGCAGATTCACTAGTTGTCTGATTGAGCAATTCGTTTTGAACATTTTCACGCCGTGAAATTTCTCTGTTTCCACCAACGCAGATATCGTCGTTTTCCCCCACGCCAAATTCTCGATTTGTACGCACGCAGATATCGCCGTTTCCACCCTGGTACACATCGCCGGTCGCACCCCGGTGTGCTCGAGCACCCTCAGCAGCCTTCAACGAAGCGATCGTCGTATGCGAACAATCAAGTTGATTGCCAAGCAACGCCGGAACATTACTAAACGCCGTTGCCAATTTCAAAATATACCCAGGCCGTGGCGTTTCGTACGTTCCGTTCGTTTCAGCCATCCGGCGTAAATACTTCCGGTAATCCGCTTTCAAATTATTGACCCGGTTGCGGACTTCTTCTTTGGTTCGCGTATGCTTGCGTCGATGCATTTCCGCCACAACTTCGTCATAAATCACTGAATCTCGACTTGTGTTTGTTAGTTCGCGACCTTTGGTCACCGTAGCAAATATTTCCATCAAATCTTCAATTTCAGTTTCGGTCCATCGTTCGTTCACTGTTGATCGGCCTTGGCCGTAGCAGTCCACCACTTGAGCAGAGGCCGGCGCCATGCCGCCGACAGAAGGCGCCGGGCTGTTGGAAAGCCTACCTGAAAGGTTACTATCGCGTAACATATCACTCGAGGCCCATACATCGTCTGGCTGGTTTCGTTTCAGACCGGACCTTATTCGAGGACGTGTAATGCGAGCCGGATACTCAAACTCAGGTCGACGGAAGTTCCGGTCGAATACCGGCTGGTGTTTATTCGATGCAACTGGATGAGGTGATAATTTTGACTTGTCTGAGATTAAGGTTACATTTTCAGTTAATGTTAAATTGCCATGATTAGTTACTACAGTGTTCCCTGCGGAAATGTGCGCAGTTGCATGACGTTGATGTGGCTTAAGCATTTTATATGTGAATTTGATAGTAAGCTTATATTACTAAATTTAATATGTCCTAAATATATATGAAAGAATTTACTATACAACCACAAGCAGCCCCTAAAAGCGGTAATACAGACGGGGTAAAAGCAAACACAGAAGTGAATTTTATAACAAAATCTATTACTTTCACGAAATCTATTGATTTTAGTCGTCGCTTGCAAAACCATTACAAAATAGCCAACGATCAAAATGCAAGACTGAACTTATAACTACACAACGTGTTTACATGACTCAGGTGTAACGCAAGTTTATCACTAAACTACCGTTATATAACTATATCCTAGAAGGGAACTTATGTCACCTACAAATATTTGCTCTTTTCGTAAATTCTTGTTTAACAACCGCACCAAGAATTAACCAGGTCAATTTAAAAGTGTTTACCTTTGCGAGTTTATATTAAATTAGTCGACTGTGCTTGTAATATTTGTCTACATATCAAATAGTTTCTGCCAGTTGAAATGCGTGCAGGACTTTGTGAAATCTTAAAATTAAGTCCAACTTAAATGAGAACCCCATATATATTCTAAAATGTGTATAACATCTATCAGAAGTTAGCAGGATGTAATCGGATGGATATCCGGTTCTGTTTCAGGTACAAATCTATGCCCGTTTCCGTTATAGAAACACTGGTAATTGTGAAAGTTTTATGCACAAAATAGCTAAAAATCATGTATATATCTCGCAATTTTTCATTACACATATGCTGCAATTATTCGATATGAAATAAAAATTACAAAATTCATCCAAAGTCTTAAAAATATCGGGGTGTCCGCTATTGCATGCCAACTTGTATTGGCTGAAAAATGTAATATGTTTCAAACTTTTACACCTCAATATCCGTTTTCCGTTTCCGGTATCTTAATCGCTATCAGTTTCCATTTCCGTTATTTTTCCTATACGTTTGCATCCTGCCATGTAGTGATAGGTTTTCAAACTCACGAACTTCTGCCGTTGCTGATATCAAAATTTCCGCCGAGGAAAGGCAAACAAATCAAGTTTGAAAAATGTGCTGAATTTCAAAGCTCACCATTTACTGATTAGAAAGTTACATGTCCTGTCGCCAACTGGTGTCTGGTGCTACACAGATCTGAGAGTACAGGCGTTGATCTCAACTACAAAATCGAAACAGCTTAACGCCAGACTGAAGTTGGTAAGATCTGCGAAAACGAAGATTTTTAGCAGTCCAAAAGGCAATATGTTATTCATGGAATATATGCATTATAGCGACTTATATTTAATATATTCAACTTATTCAATAGCAGTTTAGCCTAGTACAAACTGTTATTACGTCAAAGAGCAGATTGGGCAAGAACAATTAGTAATTGGCGTGAATAACAGATTGGTATACTGTAGTGACCCGAATAAAAGGTGACGACTGATGTTTATTTGGCCTATCCAGAGGGTTCCCCTGTTATTCGGTTACGAACTGTTATTCATTTTTAACCCGCCCTCCGCCGCCCTTCGTTACTGATATATTTCCAGTATATATATCCAGTATTGCAACTATCCATTGAATTAAACGTTTGTCTTGTATCAAAAACTTATTCGAACTCCTTTTTGGAGCCATTTATGCACTACAATTAGGACTTGTTAAAATTTTTAGTAACCTGGTGATTATTTTAAGACCTGTATAGTGTCTAAAGCCATTTTAAAAATAACGGAAAGATAGAATAGTATAAGAAAACTCGCGAGCGAAGTAAGCGACAAGCCAGACATATTTCAAAACTTCGGCGGTTTTTGTTCCAACCGGTTACGGTGGGGGCCCCTTTAGGGATGCCACCCCAAATGGAGGGTATCGGGGTGGCTGCTGCGGCGCTGTCATCACCGGCCTGTGGGGAATTAGGCTACGCTGATTATTGCGGAGGAAGGCATCCCCTAACGGACACTTATTATGGATACAGACACCTACTGATTGGTACTCAAAATAAGGACCCCCCTCTTATTACCACCCACATATTCGGGTCACTACAGTACGACACATATACCATCAAATAATCCGTTGAACTTGGTTATATTTTCAAGTCAAACATGCCAAACATTATATTTCTGCCACTTTGAGGCACCAAAATTAACACTGAGCAAATACAAGTATGCTTAGCACCGCAATATATACAGCACCGATTTATTGCTGATTCAAACCAGATGACAACACACAAGTTCGCGTACGTGTAAAATAGACGATTTGCATTCGCTGTTGAAAAGCTCACAGTTCAGTTAAGATTCTTCCGAACCGAAGTTGGTGTTTTTGAAACCAAGTTTGACCGGACGAATCATTTTCGAATACGTGTCGCCGACTCATCAAACAAACAGGACGTCTCAAAATGTGTCATGAGCTGCAAACACCATTATAATACAGCCTAATCTTAACTGTATCCCTTCAATACACATAACCAGTCGCATGAAACAAAACAGAAACTGTAATAAAACGATTAACCACCAGTGCGAGTAAACGCGAATTCGTGCGCAGTTGCAATTGGTAATGCACACGCAATGTATGCAACACAAAGTTGCACCCCCCGTATTGTTAAGGGGAACGGTCCAAGGGAGATTTTTGCAAACATGACTGTATACAATGGGGGTTGGCGGGGATATATCCCCTCCGCGAAATGGTTAAAAGACTCGAAAAACACATTTTTACAAGCTGTACAATAACCTGCAGATGTCAAAAACATTTTCAAGTTCGCCGCGTTCGCTCGTATTGTAAAAATCCAAGCTAACAATTAATTTTAATTCAGTAAACATATACTTTTGTTGCGCGACTCAATTACTTTCATCGTTCAAAACTACTCACATTTAGTGCTATATCCGGTTAATATCCGGTTCCGCTACAACGTTCAATATCCGGCTCCGGTGTCTGGTGAACCCATAGCTGGACGTACCCTGCCTCCAACCAGGCTCGTAGCCAGGTCACCATGCTAGGGGGGCTAAAAAATTTTCACGAGGGGAATTCAATGGTTTTAGTGACTTGTAAGCAAGGTTTAAAATTTTCTAGGGGGGACAAAATTTTTCCAGGTGGCCCCCCCTTGGCTACGGGTCCGCCTCCAACACGTGTCTCACGTTCACTTAAACGAAACTTTTCCCGTTGTCTGCCTCAACATTTTTCACTACAGCGCAATATGCGGCACAACGCGCCCTTAAAAATATTACCAGCGGCGAAATTCCGATTGCACCCTGATGCTAAAACCACAAACACAAGCCAGGCTGAATATTCTTCGCCGACAACCTCACTGCGTGGGTACCCCCCCCCCCCCCCCCGTCAGCATCCAGGATCGCCACCAATGCCCCTGCACCAGTGTGCAAGTATATAACAACCAAATTGCAATTTCAAAATACACAGCAAACGCGCACAATGAGAGTGTACGCACAAAATACAACGTGCACGCACGCACTCTGTTTAACCGGTATTGTGTGTACAATATTGCATTTTACACTGCACTACAAACAAACTCTGCCCTACGCAGATCCACCGGGAGACACCACCCACTCTCGGGCCATGGCTGCCTTACCTGGGATTGTAACCGAAAATTATATTATAACATTTATAATGCTAAAATATTGTATTTGGTACAACTTTTAAGTTTTATTTTGTGTCTTGTGAAATTTTGAAGAGCTATTGCCCCTACGCCCATTACACTACAGCCCCGTACGATCGCTGTCATAAATTGTGGTGCCGCGATATCGGTCACGTATTATTGTGGGAAAAACAACTGCGCAAGCGATGCGCGCGAGACGCCAAACGCAATTTTAACGCTAAATCATAATACAAATTAGTTTTAGTTTTAATCCGTGTATGAGACCAATGGCGGATCCATGGGGGGGCCCACCCCGGCCGTGGCCCCCCCCAACAGCATCTCGACAAAAATTATATAGCAATTTTGTGACAATAGTTCGTGGTTTGCGTATGGGTCAAAAGTAAGTTTATTACCTGTGAAATTTTGGCCCCCCCCCATTTTGAGATCCTGGATCCGGCACTGTATGAGACGTATGGACTGGGGGTCAGTGGTGAGCCGGTTCCTTGGATCGTTCAACGTTCCACAGAATTTCTAGGCGTGAATTTTGTATTTACTTTACAAAATCTGTATTTAACGGTCTCTATGCGTAATGTAAACAAACATACCGTGGACACCCTGGCGGATCTAATGGGGGCCACCGGGCGTAGGCATCCGCTACTGGGATTAAAACTAAAATTTTGTGTTATTGCCAGCTCAGCTTGCTGGGAATCGGGCGCCTCAAAATTTCTCAAGAGGTGCATACAGCGCTTTTCGTGGACTTACAAGCGAGGTTGAAAATTTTTCTAGGCGGGCCAAAATTTTGCCACGGGATGCTGAGCGGTCCTTTTATCCCCCGCCTCATCCTCCGGCTACGGGCCAGGATATCACTAAAATAAGCCATTCGGATCCCCATTTGTGAGATTTTTCCTTCATTCAAGTCCCGTTTTGAAATTTCTGGATACGTCACTGTAAAACATAAACACACATTTACTTACACACACACTTATGCACGTATAAAACGCAGAGAAAGTGTATACTTTGTGTTCAAAACCACTATTTTACACGCGAGTCGTACTAAAATACGTGCGTGAGCATTGAATTGTAAAACAGAAAAATAAATATTCTGCGCCCAGCCCCCCCCCCGTACCACCCATTTGAGGGGTTCCCACCTCTAAAGGTGCCCCAACCCTGACGGGTTGAAATAAAGATCGCCAAAGTTTGAAAATGCGTCCGGCATTTTGCTCGCTTCGCTCGTATGAACACACCCTAAATGGTTAAAACAATGACCGCCGGAGTTTTAAAATGCGTCTGACGTCTCGATCGCGATCTTGGCGGCCCCCATCGTGGAGTTTGGAGAAATCCCTCGTCCCAGTCTGCTCCGCCACTGAATATCATATACATTTATGTATAGAATAGATAAAATACAACAAAGCATACATTATACACGTAAATATACAACAGTAGTGTACATAACAACGTATACACAGACAGTTACAGCATTGTGTATTTTATAAATACGCGCAGTAATCCACAGAACGTGAGCCCATGCGGTCGTGAGTCGTGAAAGTTAACAATTGTAAGCGTTGGATCGTCTCAGGTCGGGTAGGGCTAAGGCTAAAGCCTAAGCAAAAAAATTTGTCGATAAGGTTACTTTATTACAGTCCCGTCGGAACGCATTCCGGGGCCCTGGTCTATGCATGGGCCAACAAATTTTATCCGTGATGTATTAAAGATCGAGTCATATTTTGAACTTGTAAATTTTGACAGTAATTCGCAACGTAAAATATTATCAAAAAATCGTTCATAAGAATAGGTTTCAAGCAATGGCGGATCCACGGGGGAGCCACCCCGCCCGTGCCCCCCCCCCAACAGCATCTCGACAAATTATATAGTGTCTTTTACTGTTCTACGCTGTTTATTTCTCTGTTTTATCATTGAAACACATTAGTGTTTTCAATATATGTTTCAAGCATCGAGAATGCACGCTTTTTGAAAGTTTTGCAGAATGTTCTCTGCAGGAAAGCAGAGCTGGAATGAGGTAACTTGCGTATAAAATATCCTAATTAGCCGCTTCGACACCATACACAAATTGGACAGCTAAACGTCTCATTTAAGTTGTTATTAAAAGTTTGATATTTGTAATTTTTCGAAAAATTGTATTATAAATATATAATTGCCATAGCTAGTCGATATTATTGTGAGATGCTAATATGTTTCAAGCATCGAGAATGCACGCTTTTTGAAAGTTTTGCAGAATGTTCTCTGCAGGAAAGCAGAGCTGGAATGAGGTAACTTGCGTATAAAATATACTAATTAGCCGCTTCGACACCATACACAAATTGGACAGCTAAACGTGTCATTTAAGTTGTTATTAAAAGTTTGATATTTGTAATTTTTCGAAAAATTGTATTACAAATATATAATTACCATAGCTAGTCGATATTATTGTGTGATGCTAATGATAACGTGCAATAGATTACGTGTCACTGCGATGTTTGTTCTACTGAAATTACTAACTAAGACATTAATATTTTGTAATAACCTCCCATGCATTATAGCGTAAAACAGGCTGCTGTTTGGTGGATTGCAATGGAGCAAGTGTACGCTTTAGACTTATATTTTGTTTAGGCTTAGGCGTACGCTTAGGAGTAGACTTAGCATAAAACCGCACAGTATCCCATGTAAAAGAAAGAAACTAGGTAAAAGTGCCCCTAGAAGGGACAGATTGTGATATGTTTCGCTTGAAGCATGTAAAAGAGTTTAAACAAGGGTTAGTTAGACCATAGATCAGTAGGTAATGCTTAAAATATTAGCTCCATAACTTCTATGAAAATAGTTGTCATCTATATCTTTGACGGCTGTCTTTCAGTGTTAACACGCTTACGGTCAGCGAAACAAGAAACATATGGGCCCAACGAACTTTCATCTGTTAAGCTATAAATCGACACTATGGTTTTTCAAGGCGTTCTAAAGTACAACTCTCAACATGCCTTTCGTATAACAGTCAGTTGCTTTTTAAAAGTTATCTCAATTGAGCGCCAGCAGAACATGTTCTTTGAAATATTTAGCAACGTTTGAGTGGTATTTTCTAGATGAATAGCTTAAATATGTCACGGCACAGAATACAATTTGGAAAAGTTTCTCGATTCACATCATCAAATTGTCATTGTAAACATAGGTAAAATAGTCGAGCACGTATGCGTGACATTTTTTATTCGATAATCAATAGACGCAATTTGTAATCTTGCAATATTGAAACATTTACTAATCAAGTTTTAGAAACATAAATATTTTAAAACTCAAAAATATCCTCTTCCAATGAAGAATGCTAGATTAGCTGAGTTATAAACTGAACATTGTAAAACCCAACAAACGCTAAATATTAAGCTGATAGATGATGTCCGCTGCGCCCATATGTTTCTTGTTTCACTGACCGCAAGCGTGTTAACACTGAAAGACACCCGTCAAAGATATAGGTGACAACGATTTTCATAGAAGTTATGGAGCTAATATTTTAAGCATTACCTACTGATCTATGGTCTAACTAACCCTTGTTTAAACTCTTTTACATGCTTCAAGCGAAACATATCACAATCTGTGCCTTCTAGGGGCACTTTTACCTAGTACACAATAACATAAGCACGCTTTAAAGTTTCTTGGCCCTGGAGTCATTTATGCGCTACAATTAGGGATAATAGACATTTATGGAGTCTAAACAAGGGTTTAAGGGCTCTACCCGCTTATGGATTCTTATTAGGGATACGGACTCTTATTAATTGGGACTCAAAATGGGGACCCCCTCTTATTTGGGTCACTACAGTATGGGTCAAAAATAAGTTTATTACCTCTGAAATTTTGGCCCCCCATTTAGAGATCCTGGATTCGCCACTGGTTTCAAGAAATATAAGAAGTTTTCAAAAGAGCTCCAACGTTAAACTCACTCTTAAGGGTACAGATTTCAAAAAACAAAACAATTCATTACTGAAACGGTTCGAACATCATGCATCAATTTTTGCAGCTGCCGGAAGCAGGCCTAGGTCCATATTTTCGCATAGCACCGATTACCAGTAGGATCCGCTATTTTTTTATTTAAAATTTAAAGAAGGTCTGGTGAATATTTGCATGGCTCAATTGTGTTTTTAGCTGAAAAGAAAGCACCTTTGAAATTTTTATACCTTAATATTTGTTTGCCGTTATTTTGATCACTATCCGTTTCCGTTATTTTACCAGGGCCGGATTAAGGTGGTGGGAGGCCCGCGGTCCATATGACCAGAAGGTCTGGGGCCCGTATGACTAGGAGGACCGGGCCCATCCGACTAGCATGCCCTTTTTAACCATAATTATTTTATGCATCAGAGCTTAAAGTGATACATTTTAATGAAACAAATTGTACCATAAGTTCGAAACAAAATTTCGGTCCGGCGACTTTTTCAGATTTACACTTAGAGAAGTCACTTACGATTCCACCGAAGTCTAGACATTTTCTGAAATCCGAAAATGAACGGTGCGGGACCCCGTTTTTTTCTCTTTTATTACTTTTTCGACCAGGCTATTTTCCAAAAATATGTTTGAACACACTCTTAAGGTGGCACGGAATCCACGATTCTACCGAATCTGACCCCGAATCCGAATCCATTGCTAATTTGTAAAATCTGAATCCAAATCTTGCATGTTGCAAATTTCAAATATATCTATAATTTGTTTCAGAATATCAACGTAATGTCAGCAGCATAACTTGGAACGTTGGTATTAATATTTCAAGCTCGACCTCAGTCCTGAGATTTGCAACCTGTAATAAAAATATTGATTTGTATAACAATTTACTTGAATTTTATTGTTTAAAAAGGAAAAACATTGCCAAACACTGTTGGAATGCAACGGCACTCTTGGTCGAAAAGCGAAGTTCCGGTCCTGAATATAGCTAATTTGACTACACAACTTTTCATCGTAATACCATAAGTTTGGGATCACAAATGAAAGATGGTATAGGCTTAGCTGCCCAGACCCAACCTTGTAGAAACTAGAATGTTAAATTAAGCTGAAGAACTTTCTCATCATTTGGAAAATTATTTTGTACATCCTTTTATATAACCCTACCGAAAAACGAAATCAGTACTTTCCAAAAATCGCGTAGCGGTACAATTTGCGTTAGAGTAAAAAACGTCAGCCGGCCCAAACAGGTCCGAAAGGAGTCCCCAATGGAATGTTTCATATGGTCTGAGCTCATGAGCAAGTTGCCCGTATCAGTTATGCTCATTTTCATTTCCGTTGTTGTGGCCCATTTTACTATAAAGGCCGTCCCAATTTCCCGGGACAGAAATATACCCAGAGTGCACACTTATGCGCTCCTGTTTACATATGCACAGGCAGATATATTTACGTAGGATATATACATACATATATATTATATATGTAATATATATCAACTGTCCCATTCATCCCGACTGTCCCATCTGTTCCAACGGTCCCATCTGTCCAAACTGTCCCACTCTCATCTGGCCCAATTATATTTTTTGTATGTACTCCATGTACATTGCTGTCCTGGGAAAATGGGATGGGTACTCCTGGTACATTTCTGTCCCGTGAAAATGGGACGGCCTTTAGGGTAACATTGACCGTTATTTTTATCACTATCCGTTCCCGTTTCCGTTATTTTTACTATCTGGTACCCTAGGAAATAGCAAAAATTCAATTTAACAATAAATACTGCTCAGGTAAAATCACACATAATTTTTATTAACATATAACAAAACTGAAACAAAAATAAGTACTATAGTAGCACAGCGGATTCACATATAATCCAAGTTATGGTTGCAATCAGAATCCTACACATATCCTGAACTAAAAACTACTGATAACATAATTCTGTCATAGACGCATGCATAGATCAGGAAAAGCTTAAGTTTCAGACAAATTTTTCCTTAGGCTTACGCTTAGGCTTAGGTATAGTAGTTTCCTTACACTTACGCTTAGGAATATGCTTATCTACCATTACGGCCCTGGTCTACTGCACACGGGCTCTGACGTGAAAACACTAGCTGACAAGCACTGCTCCACAGACAACTGGCATGATTTTGTCTTGTAGCAGAGTATAAACAGAAGTTGAAATTGAATCACGAAAGTCCGGGTGACCACATTTCATTTCAAAGTCCTCGTATATCATTACCTTATTGTGTCAAACAGAACTTAATGTCAATTTCGAATTTACCATACTAAATTTTGAAAACAAGTTAACAGACAAAACACCTACAATCAGTTATCATATTTCATGCCACCAGTACGCACGCGCCGCCTGCTTTTTTAATTTTTTCTTCCGCTTTCTTACTAAAAAATTTCGCTTTGATGATCAGCGGTTGTTTTGGCAACTTGCCTTTGCCGAGCACTTTATGATATCCCTAAAACAATATAATAAGCACACAAAGCAGAACACGCGTATCAGAAATCAACCTAATTCACCACCATAACTTTAAACGTTCCGAGCACGAGCGCCTAAGTCGACGCTAAATGCAGCGGACACATACATAAGTATTTATTAAGCAAAATTTGCAGCGCTAGTTTTATATTTACAACTCGTTCGTGTATGCTTAGCGACCTAAACAGCCCACTCAAATACGATCGCCATATTAATAACAATTCTTGTAAATTTTGCGCATTCATAATCTTGTGTTCCAATTCTATTTTACATCAGTCTATTGTGTGGATAATATTCAAATTTTGCCAAAATCACTATACATTTGATTGAAGTTTCAATGCATTTCGTTAACCAACGATACCAAAAGGTGTTATAGATTCGTAAAATCGTGCATGCAAGTATACATAAAGCAAAGCTTTGTGGCAGTCAAAAACAACTTTTCAACTTTTATAATCAATACTTCTGATCTGAGATCTGAATACCACCAGTTTAGTATGAAATAATGTCTCTTTCGTATTACCCTGTTTTGCCAAAAATGTTCCACTTTGTGTCCTTCAAAATTAATCTTTGCTCTTTCGTACTCGGCTAGCAAAACGAACGCACGAAAGTTGTGATGTCAAACATCTTTTAATAAACGATTTATGTAACCCAGATTCTTCAGATGTGGTGGGGTGACTTTCCCAAAAACATAAGTTTTTCATTTATAGCAATTTATTAATGTTTAAGAAACATGATTTAACGCAAGCAATAAAACCTAAGTTTTCACAATTTTGGTCAGTCGGATAATAATAGGTTTGAACAATTGCAAAAAAACATGGAATTTCGGAAATTAAAATTCAAAACCTAAAACAAAGCATATAATATCGCGCATTGCGCAAACTGCAAAATTTCTTTTGTTCTTCCACGCTATTCGTGCCGACTATTAAAGCACAAAAACTTACCGCTTGCACACAATCAACAACCGGTGCCAGTTCTGATGGCTTATTTGCAACTTCCTGTTGTGCTTCGGGCAACAACGACCAAATCTTATCCAAATTTACTGTTGGACAAAATAAATGATTTCGGCGCAGATGAAAATTTCGCATGCCGACTTTTCCAAAATATCCAGGATGGTATTTGTCGAAATTGATACGATGATGGTGTTGGCCACCAGCGTTACCTAAAAAGTGTAAACATAAACATATAACGATGTTCAATATGAATAATGGAGCAATGGATTCGTTACGCTTGATAATAAAATACATAAAAATCCTTGTAGACGCTTTGAACGAGCAAAATATACGTACAAACTATACAATGCTCATACGGAATGCAACTTAACGTAGCCACTTTGAAAGCGCGAATAGGGAATAGAACCCTTCGAAGAGAACTTTTCGATCGCCGACCTATATTGCCTACCCAGTATTGAACGAAAGAAACGTTAAAACTGAATGAATAGACTAAATAAAATACTCAGAACTCTTTCTTGAAATGTTAATACTACAATAGCGTAATTTTTATACGTACAGGAAGAGCGCCCACGTTTTTAGGCTATTGCAAAGGGATTTCCTAATATAACAACGTCAAGCTTCTGGCTGGTTACGCTCGCGAAGTTTTCTTTATAATTTTAACTTTTAAGGGCGGGTCTGAAGGATCTAACTATCAAATCACCCTTTCGAACCCCCATAAAACGTAAATTTTCACTGGAGCACATCAATATCAAAATTGGATCCAAGCGTTTTGCTGGCTTCGCTCGCGAATTTTTCAAAATCTAGTCTTTACTGTAACTCCTGGGCGCCATGATCCCGCTCAACTGAAAATCCTGGCTACGTACAAGCCTGCAAAGCGCCAGTCGGATTAGGATAGAGGTGTTACCACAAATACCACTGTGACCATCAGGTTTCGTTACACAGAGTAAAATTAACACACCTCGGCCACCAGGATGCTTTCTGTGTTTTCCAATCCGACCATGACCATGGCTGACATGTCCGCGCAGCTTCCTTGTTTTCTTTTTGCTTGTAGTCATTGTGTATTTTTTATATAAATACAATTCTTTTAAAAGTGTGCGCTTATATATACGCCTATAAACTTAAAAACCAACATTACTAAAATACTGATAAGCCGTCGGCTACGTAACAAGACAGAAAACCTGGTGTATGCATATATATGTGTGAACTTAGGTATGTACTGTTATTTTTATGGGGATGATCACCTTAGTTTTAGGATACGACCCGCCGGCTTGGGCGAGCTTATTCAAACTGAGACGGACGGAAGGTGTCGGGAATCTCCTGTAAGTTCAACCGACCCGTAAATTTCAAACTCGCTAATACGAGCGTTTCTTGACACGAAACGAGTAACACACGAGTAGTACACTAGCAATAAAACAAGTAGAGACTCGGAGGATTACTCCACGGACACGGATCTGAGTAGATACGTGGCCGGATCGATAAAGTCAATTTAGACGCTCGAATCCCGAAAAGTCTAATTAATTGTAAGAAAACCGAAATTTATGATAAAAGACTAGAAAACTTGATAACTTTAGAAAAACGCAATATTCCTAGAGATCCAAACTATCAAAACTGATCCTCTGGCTGGCTACCGATCCCAGGTATTTAAATATGCAATTACTCTAATTTGCATATTCGATACCTGGCCGAAACAAGTTTACGCCTCCGCGTAAACAATACGACATGTTCCGAATAACAAGCGCATTCCACGCTAATACATCGGTCTCGGATCGGGAACCATTCCTTACGGAAAGGGTACGTTGTCCAACAGGTGTCTCCCTTTCCCATTTCCGACTGAATCCTATGCGCTCTTTACGTTTTTCTGACAAATAAGTCCCATTTCAAGTATTTTGCCAGTTCTGTTTAATGATATTTGGCATAATGTTCTATTCGTCTGTTTCTACGTTTTCTAATCTCAAATCCCATTTCTGCCTAATTTATATGTGCGCATTCGATTCAACTCTTCATTTCTGCCAGTTTTCACGCTAGATATATAATGCATTCATTTCAGTCGTGTTCACTATTACCTTGCTTTGGGTATTCAGGCAGTTTGATTTTATGATTAGCTTCTGACGCAATAGAGATAACATGGTGATGTGCCTTTAGCAAAAATTTAGCATAAACGGTTATATTTATAATGAGAACAGTACATTTCAATTCACCTCTTCAAATCTAAATACAAGAGGCATAAGAGGCTTCATGATCACACGCACTTTTGGCGTTAATTTTCTGAATTGAGAAAACATTGTGTGTGTGATTTTAATAACTTTGTGATTTAATGTGCAATAACTGGTCACAATTTTTGTCATTAGTAGCATAACCTGTGTATAACAGATTTCTTTCAGATTTCACATTTCGATTGCTATTACATTTGTTCAGACATATGGTCTTCAATCAAAAGAATCAAAACTTACTAGCGTCAAAAGTATTATAACCGTCCTCTGAAATTTTTTCTTCCGTGTTTCATATGTCCGGATCGGTCGAGTATTCCTATATTGACCATTCCACACTAATTTAGTTAAATCACACACGGCAACATTTGAACTCGGCTATATATTTCGCGCAAACAGTCAGATAGGCTGACCAAGAAATCTACAACTGAAAGCGAGCGAAACGTTTGCGGAGATTCGATTCTTTATCACAGAAGCAGGCGTATGTAACACTTCCAGATATTTCTTTTATTCGAGCGAAACGTTTGTGAAGATTAGATTCTGTATCACAACCGCAGGCGTATGTAACACTTCCAGGAATTTCTTACATAAACTATTTTAATAACTGTTTAGGGCAACAAAACCTACTAGCTATGTAAATTTTTATACATATGTATTTGCGCAAAGGCTCTTCGCATTAAATTAAACATTACTTTGATAACTATCCGTTTGCATTCTTTTTATGATCCGTTAGTTACATTTTGTCATTTTTACAATGTTTATTTTAAAGTGTTTATCTGTAGTATTTCAAAATTGAGATTTAATTTTCAAGGCATCAGTGATTTTTGAAAATATTTTAAACGTAATCTAAATTGACTGCAAACCGATGTATTTTAGCTGCGATTGATGTCAGTGTGTGACCAAGCTAAAATTAAGCCGTAGCCAACGGGGGGAACAGGTGTGCTCAACCCCCTCGAAAAATTTTGCTCCCATATAAAATTTGTAACCTTGCTTGTAAAATCATCAAAAACCCTTGTATGCCACCTGAAAAATGGTTAGCCTCTCTATCAAAGTGATCCAGCTACGAGATGGCTACACTGCTTAAATATCTTTAATTCTTGATAAACGTGTTGATATATGAAAGTTCTGTATCTTAAGGTTGCTTCATAGTGTAATCTTGTAAAACGGATCACCTGCTAGAGAAATCATATCTGCCCCAACGGATGAAAATGTATTGATGCGATCTCTACTGTTTCTGCGACTGAATTTGCTAACTTCATCAATATTTACCTAATCTAGTTGTTTTACCTGTTTTTGCGAGGAATTCGGCAACCAGAACATTGAACATTGAATCAGTTTACGAACAAAGTTTCCGACAGGACAGCAGTGGTCGAAGCATTTTTACTTTTTCTAATATATCCTGCCAAAACAAGACTATTCTGTTACCATTTTGCGCAGAAGTTGAGCATCTTGTGAACAGCAATCGACCCAGTCTTTCGAGCATAAACTGAGAACAGAACCGGCGCAGACAGGGGTATGGCTCACTCGAAACTCCAGGGTTGAGGGTCCCTATAACGCAGAGGTGGAACACGATGGTTTATCTGAGGTTGTCCCAGCTTGTGCTCGTGTTTGATAGCTGTGAGAACAAGGGGTATAACAGTGGCTGCTCCGGGCCTGACAGAAAAGCGCCATCAATGCGATAAGTACACTGTACACTGCAAGAAATGGTGTCCAGTTGACTCTTTTCGAGGGCTTTTCCGGACTGTAAGCATGTGAGACATTTTTGTCCGTTTATGTGAACATGCAATATAGTGCAGTAAGATCGCTAGTACGAAACCAGCCGTAACCCGCTTCTCCAGCTGCTTTAGTGAAAGGGTCTGACATCCCGGTTCCTACCGAGATTGACATGGTGACTACTCCGTGAAGGAAATGGTAAACTGCCGCGATATGAACACGGTATTTAGTCGAAAATAGGATGGACGGTCATAGGACGACCTTGTTAATACAAGGGCATGTAAGCATGTGAGACATGCTTGTCTAATATGTGAACATGCAATATAATGCAGTGCATTGTATATATGCTAGCTGGCAGCATACGGTCGACACATATATTCGACGAAAAACGCAGTTGGAGAGGCTGCCTGCGTGGCGCAGTGGTAACAGCGTCTGCCTGAAACTTAGACGGTCGCTAGTTCGCAATCACCCGTAAACCCGCTTCTACAGCTGCTTAGTGAAAAGGTCTGATGTCCCGGTTTCTACCTAGACTGACACGGACTACACAAACTGAGTCAAATTCGATGCATTGAGCGACACATTGAGTCAAATTGGACTATGGCAGAGTCGCATTTTGACTCTAGTAGTAGGTGAAAAACCTATTTCGAAGAAAAATTCTCATCATTTTTCAAAAACAGGCCACACCACAATAGCTCTCAATTTTGACTATGGCAGCTGATAACTCCATGGCCAAATTTGTATTTTTAAAAAATTTTTTAAGGTCCGAGGTCCCGGCCCATTCTTCACCGGGTTTTGACGTAGTTCTGTTGGGATGTGGAACCCCCACCCCCCCCCCCAACCTTGGAACCCAAAATTTTTTGTCATGTTTGAAAAATTATATATCATTCGTTGCAGCTTGCAGAACTGAGTCCAGTGTTGTTAATTTTTTGTAATCAGAAAATTGGTTAACGAGTTACAGTCAAATAACTGATTGGGCGCGATGCCAACGTTTTGTGTCGGCGCCAAATCAGTTATTGGACCATAATTCGTGAACCAATCGTCTGATAGCAAAAAATGTAACACCGTTGAACTCAGTTCCGCAAGCTGCATTTTTTGGGTCCAAAGGCGGGACCTTGGGACCTAAAAATCGTTTTCAAAAATTCAAATTTGGGAGGAAAATGATCGGGGCAAATCAGGAGAAGATCAAATATGCAAAAATTTTCAAGATTCGACCACTTTTGGGCAAACGCGGGCTGGGGGCATAACCGAAAAGACCCATTCTTTGAGCTGAAAAATTAGGTATAAGATAAAACCCTTACAGTTTTATCACAGAAAATTTGTTGATGGTGGGCCGGACAACCCCACCAACTCTGTGTCTACTAGCCATCTTTGAATCAAATTTCATGAACTATTGCATGTTTTAACCCTTTCTCACATTGAGTTGCCTATAGGCAACTCAGCGCAGTGTATATACGGTAAATAATATATATCGCACCGTGTTTAACAATTGCAACACGTATACATAGTACTAAATCACCACAAGACGTGAGAGCCCCTCAGGCTCGAGCGTTAAGCTCCTATAGCTGAGTGGTGATGGTATACGCCTCCCACTCCAGTCAGTGGAGTTCGAATCCTACATAAAAGTAGGTCTCAGGGGAAATAGAAAATATTCATGTGAGAAAGGGTTAAGTTTCCATATTTGTTTGCTTGAAAACGTAGCTGACAACACGTGCGATAGCTATTTGAGAACATGATTTCAGTGTAATTCGCAATAGAATTTGGAAATTGTTTCACCTCAAAATACTTTTGAAATGTCATTGCGTATTGCAGATCGCAGTTGCAAAATTTAGCAATAGATTTTACTGAAAATACATTAAAGTGAAGTAAATAACAAAATGGCTACAAACGATTGTGTCAAAAATTAAGCTTTTTACGAAATGGACCTTATTCAAATGGTCCAACGCTTCTTTCAGCAGCATAAAACGAGAACCAAAAGATCATCATTTGCCTTTGCGAACCAAATTCTATACGTCAATTCGGTTTAGTAGTATTTTGCATTTTTGACACAATTCCTAATGTACTCAACGCATTTAAAAAGTTTGCAATGTTTTAAATAACAAAATGCTGTTTGCTTCACACTTTAGCTTTCGTTTAACTCCCATAAAGGCATGTTTTTTCCAATCATTCACTGCAAAAAATGGTAAGTCAAATTCACTTTCTCTGAAATAGGCTCGACGGGATTACACAAACTGAGTCAAATTCGACTCCGACAGAGTCAAGTTCAACTCAGTAAAGTCGCATGTTTGACTCTGGCGGAGTCGAATTTCAGTCAGTTTGTGTAGTCCCGTAAAGCTTATTTCGGAGAGAATCAATTTGACTCACCATTCTTTACAGTGTTTAACTGTAAAGTTTTAACTTTTAAATAAACAATTAAGTTTAAGCTATAAACGCAAGCGTATAAATGGCAACTGTAGATAGTTCGCAATTCTTGTGAAGTGGATTTCAAGAAACTAAATTTCAAATTTGCTATTCCATTGTTTGGGACGTTTTTACTTGTATCGAAGAATCGAATTTTCCATAAACTAAGATTGCACCGTTGTGATTAGGGGATGTCATGAGAAGCCAAAATATGCAAAAAACATTTAAATTCAAAAATACAAGCATTTAAGAGTTTTCACACGTCTCTTCGCTGTATCGAATCCTTATCGTCTAATTGAGTGCTAAAAATCACGAAATCACACCATTGGAAAAATCACGTCGTCACATCGTGTGAAAATGATGCGATCACCTCTTGGGAAAATCACGTGATCACACCGTGGGAAACGACGTACATCGTAACATTTTCACACGCTCTTCGCCGTATCGAATTTTATCATCCAACCGCCCGGTGTCAATCAGGATTCGTTCACGTGCTTGCATATAATCGCAATAACTCAACACTTCAGCGTTTCCCAGCCGCTCGTTCAAAAACGACACCACTGATTTCGATTTGGATTCAATTGCTAATTTCAACGCTTGTGCGTCTTCCATTTCGGTTGTCAATCGCTGTTTGCGTTCGAGAAATGATTGCTGTCAAAATTATACAAACTGCCAGTATAAGAATAAGAGTAACATTTTAAAACTTTTAAAAAAAAAAAAAAAAAAAAAATAAAATAAATTAAAAAAAAATCTCCTTCTAAACCGCACAAACAAAAATTCACAGTTCACAGGCAAGACAATGTTTTCCCAAGAATTACCAGCAGGGTGGGAACGATTTTTCGCCAGGGATGTCAACGATAGCTCAGCCGTATGCGCAATTTTTAGTATTGCGCCCTAAAGTTTGGGATTTTTGCTGTACGGTAAGGGACCGAAATCTGGTAGGCACCCAAAAACCACCAGAGGGGTCGCGAGTGAAGCGAACGAAAAGCCAGGCCAGTGCGCTTAAATACTGCTTTATATTTCAAAACAGGTCTTTGGTTTTGTAAATTTTACGCGGTGTCGGTGACACCCCTGTTTTATTCCAAGGGTTCCACCCGACATCCCCTAGCACCCCTGTTCCCGCGTGCCTAAGAATTGTGTTCCGAACGTAACGTAGGTACTACGATATGCGTACCTTTTGATCGTCAGGTACGTCTCCGCTTGTAACTGTCGCTAAATACGCTTGTTCAAATCGTTCAACTTGTCCAGCGAGTCTCAACTGAAGACAAACAATGCGACCGGCTTCTTCAACGTGACGTTTAACTTTTGTACACTCAACGCCGTCTGCGCCAGCGTTTTGGAGTCGTTCAAAAAACGCATCTCCGCTCGTTGATTCAAGTGCTCGCAGTTGCGCCGCCAGCTGAGTACGTTCAGCACGATATTTCGCCAGGCGTTTAGTTAAACGCTCAACGGTTTCTTCGACCTGAAAATATATTCACCCATATACTGACGTGAGCTATGATTGGCCGAAGTTGAGCTAAACTGGTTAAAAAACTTTATATTCAGTGGAAATGTTAACAATTTCGATTATTTGACACCTATTTTTCTACACCACTACAAAAATAAACAACAGTCCAAAGGAAGCGATAATCAAGATATAAACATATAGAAGGTATGCGATGCTAAGGTCACAATTTCACGCTGTAAATTCAAATTTTGTTCCGGAAAAATGGTCGACCCACGAAGACAGTAATGACCTCCGACGAAATTAAATTCACAGTTCCACTGACGACAGTATATATACATATATATTACATAATATATCAGGGTATAGTATACACTGATTCAAGACCCCAGAGTCTGTTGCAAGCTATCGTGCATTCTGCTTATTTCTGGCAATCTTTAGGTTGAAAGCTGAGTACAAAAATTTAAAATATATATTTTCCCACTGAAATATATTACGCCTGTTTCTGAAACCAGTCATGAAAGCTAAGAACATTTTGTGACGGGAAAATAAGCAAGTACTCAACTGAAATTTTAAAATTTGAATGTAAAAATAAAATAAATGTTTTTTTTAACCTTGTCTTTGTCGGCAATTCTTGACTCATTGAGCAGCAATTCATCGACATGAGTAGATTTCATAAACTTTTCGTTACTAATAATATTGTCCGACGGCGGTTCTTGGCTGACAGGCAGGGGTTTAGGTACATTTTGGGCGGAGATTACTTTCAAATAGTCGCCCGCCCTTTGGCTCATCGGGCTAATTAACGCGGATGATTTGCCAGTTTGATGATTTGAGTCTTGTGGTGTTGTAATTTTCGATTTTTGAAACTGACGTAATGTTATGGAACCAACTACCCCGTTTACCTGATCTTCAGAATGGACGCTGGTTGTATCAGATCTGAAAAATATAGGCAAAACATTTGAAACTTTATTACGATTTAAAATTTAAACATCATAAAGTATTTGGAACAACCTGTGTCCGTGTCGTGGCCAGTGCTACTTTTAGGCGCGTAACAGTAGATTAAGCGTATTCCTAAGTCTAAGCCTACACCTACGCGTTGCAAAAGTTGTGTTTCTAAGCGTAAGCCTAAGCAAAAAAACGTAATCTATAATCTAAACCTATTATTGACCCACCAGAAACCTGGACGCTCCTAAAAGTTAACACGGGCCCGTGTGGTAATGATTGCAGAGGCTTAGACATGGACTTTTAGTTCCTTTTATGGTCGAGTTAACTTGTTACGTATGCCATTTTGTAACTTGCTGAAGTTTTTACTTTCGGAGCGTCCGCTGACAGCTAAATTCGGGAAGGGGTTGTCGGGTTAACCACTGATACTCCATGGAAAAAACCTGGATCCGCCACGGTGTTGGGAGCGTTCATCGTGGAATTTGAAGGGAACCCCGACCCCTGTCTGCTCTGGCACTGAGTCTACAAAAAAGCAGTTCGAGAGTAGGGCTGCGAGGCATAGTCGTTGAGTGTTCGAGTACAAATTGAAAGTTTGTGAGTTCGAATCTGACCCGTGTTAACAATTTTCGTTAATGTCCACGACGAACGAAAAACGCTCTATATATTAACCTTTACGGGAAAGTAATTTATTCAAAACAATGCAAACTGCCTTTCTCATCATTTCAGAAAGTTTCGGGGTGGGGGGTGTTGTACCGCTGTTTCGAATACCCCTTGTATACATGCCTAATGTTGAGTTCTAAACATTCCAAAGGCTATATACTTACTTTAAAAAGTATCGGCATTGTGAAAATAACCCAACAAAATAATTTGAATTTTACTTTTCGCTCTGATCAAAGCTTTCGTTCCATGAAGCCGAATCTTGATTTTCGATCCCTGCCAATTTTTCTCTGCCGTTACTGCCGGTAGTCCCACAAGTAGTACCGGTATTAAAGCTTGTACTATTCGAAGCAGTTCCGGATATAACGTTTCGAAGCAGATGAGGCTTGCTAGTTCCGGATTTGGTCGCCGAATGCAGCTGCTGAGATCTAGCGTGGGCAGGGTGATCCTGTGTCACAGGTTTCGTTTTTGGTGGAATAGGGGGTGGTATGCCTTTTTGAGCCGTTCCTCCCTGGCCTACCACTGGACGGTTACGAGTCAGTCCGAGCAAATCCGGTTTCGGGGGTATTGGCGGTGGTGGTGAGCGGACTGTATACCTTTCGCTCACTGCGTAATACGTGGGGTTAGACACATTTCTGCGTGCATGATAAGTTTCATTCGCGATATGGTCCCCTATGTGAGAAAATTCGGTTGCAGACTGTTGCCGAGGGGCTGTCTCATTATCGTTGTTGTTGATAAGAATATTATTATTGTTATTATTATTATTATTATTATTATTATTATTATTATTATTATTATTATTATTATTATTATCATTATTATTATTGTTGTTGTTGTAATGTTCCACAGGATGATTCGGGCGAAACGGTGGAACGTGTGCAATACGATTACTGCGTTTAGTAATTGCTGGCAAAACGGAGTCACCCACCGGATTTCCCAGCGTCGACGGGGAATCCAGGGTGGAATTTGGCAATTGGTCGTTCAAATTTGAAGCTGTTGTCGTTACAATGACACGATATGATTCAGCGGTATGGTGGTGTTCGCTTGATGACCGAATATTGTTCCACTTATTATAATTATTATTGTTATTGTTATTATTATTATTATTATTATTATTATTATCGTTATAATAACTATGATTGGTGCTGTTAGTTTTATTTGTTGATGTTTGTTCATTATTGAACCGTGTCGGCTGGCGATATGATGTATGTCGTTGGCTTTGGGATCGTTGCCGTGGACTTTCTCGCATTCTGATTACCGTTGTATGATTTTCTGACTGATGCTGTTCTGGTCGATTTTGACTGTTTAAATTCGCGTGCGCGTCCCTGGAACACAAAACCAAAAATGTGTAAATAAATATAAACGCCTTAACGGATGATATACGTATTTAAGAGATTTTTTCAAGTTCATCAGTCCTTTTAATGTTTTCAGCAGGATTACAATCAAGAGGATGCCACCAGCTGAAGCCCCGCAATTTCAAGAGATCGTAAACCAGGATGAGGGTCTCTCGTTCCACAACCCCCTTCCCCCGGACTGAGCAACTCAATATTAGAACAGCTGAACTGTTCTGCATGAACCACCCGCATTTTCAATGGACCCTACGCAAAGTAGGGGCTGCCGCCCTCCCAAGTCCATCACATGAAGCGGTTCCCATACTATTAACAGTACATCACTGCAAGTTTCAAATAATGAATTGCTTAGTCCGGGGGCTTGGAGGGCGAGAGCACCTCATTCCGCTTTAGGGTCCTTTAAAACTGTGCCGAGATCAGGCGATGGCAGCCCACTTGAATGGAAAATAACAATGCCCCCATTCCACACTACTCTATAAATGTGGGTGGGGGAGCGACACTGGGATGCGGGCCTGTTGTACAAATTTATTTGGTCTTGGCATCGTGTGTAGTCAAAAACAATCTACAATGCCGTTTAGGTAGCGTTTAAAATAATTTAGGCGTTTAGTCAAACAAGGTAGTATATTAAAATTATAAGGTTTTAACATTGAGATAAAATCACACGTTTATTTTATATATATATAAATATATATAGATATATATATACAGGATTTCAAAATGGGGGGCAAAATTTCACAGGTAATAAACTAATTTTTTTACCCACACACAAACCACGAACTATTGCCATAAAATTGCAATATAATTTTTGTCGAGATGCTGTCGGAGGGGGCCACGGCCGGACTGCCCCCCCCGTGGATCCGCCATTGTATATATTCCGTTTTGAACACTTGTTTATTCCACGGTGGCACATTCAAAATTTTCCGGTCCAAAAGAATGCTTTTTTATGCTTCGAAATTTTAGTTTCTAAAACGAATTACAGTATAACAACTTCCAGATTTCAAGATTGCCGAGTACACCAAACGAGCAAACTTCACAATAGCCAATCGTGGCCAAATGAAATTTATAGTTCCGTATCAAAATCTACGGTGGGCGATTCCAATCATAATCGACAAGTCATCTCATGATTCATCGCAATACAACACGTAACATGGCTGTTTTTAGTTTCGTATATGCGTTATCGAATATAACGCATATTGAGCGAGAAAGCGGCGAAAAAATTTATTAAACGTAAAAAGCAGCAGACACACGGACACAAAACAGTTTAAGATTATTAAAGTTTTTCAAGTGAAAACTACAATTTTCTATAGTCCGTTAGCGCGAAAATTGTTGAGGATATTTTAGACACTAAATACACCACATACAATCTAATCGCAAAAATACTTAGCTAGTAAATTTTTTAACAAATATGGCCCATGTTACTTTATGGGGCGTCCAGGTTTCTGGTGGGTCTATAAAAGAGTAGGTTTAGATTCTAGATTACATTTTTTTGCTTAGGCTTACGATTAGGCTTAGCAACTCGTTGTTGCAACGCTTAGAATGACGCTTAGGCTTTGAAATACGCTTAATCTATTGTTACGCCCTTAAAAGTAACACTGGCCACAAATATTACTAAGATCGTCCAGTTTCAGGGCTGCAACTGCAGGGGTGACGGCAGTGATGCCGTCGCTCTGACAGTCGTCTTTGTGCGGCCCCTGGCCGAAGATGTTTTCGGCAGCATTAAAAAGAATTTACGGTCAGAAAATTTGTCTTGATCAGTTCCTGATGGTTTCAATATTTGTCACCCGTTTTTGTACTGGCAATTCCTGGTGGCGGACGCGACCAGATTTTAAAAATTATACAGATTTGTTATGTTTTTAAGCAGCTTTAAGCGTTTCGTATGACTAAAAACTGCAAAAAAACTCAATTTTTTGAACGTTTGGTTAATTTTTGTAAGAAAGTAGTAAAATGCAAAACGTTTTTTTTTCATTTCAACATTTAAAATGGAATTAAATTTCAAGTTTTAAAAAAGAATTTCGTTGCGAAATTTAAACAAATAAACAATACAAAAATTATTGTTTGCCGCAGCACAACGGAGTTTGCAGAATGCGAGACAAAGTGCACAAAACAGCTTATTTTGTACAAACTGAAAACGTTTCCCATCACGCCAGCTATTAAGACATTTTAATCCCTTGGCCTCAGTTTTCAAAGCGTTTTTTTCAAACAAAATCTTGGCTTTGAAAATTTTGACCAACAACAAATGTAACAGGTCTGTTACACCATATAAGTTTAGCTCCCGAGTGTGATTTTGGCCACTTTCTATGGCGCCGTGGTTCCTGGCTTTTTTAGGCCCATAAAACTATATTTTTGTTTATTATTGAAGGGAACCGCAGCAATCGTTGGCTAAGTATTTAACGTTTCGCCCGTTATTTTGCAACCCATCAAGGGCACTAGCCGCCTAAAACGTGTTCCAATAAATTTTCCTTTACTTACAGTAACCGCTCTTCTTTCTCATAAACCAACACAGTCCAAAAGTATACTTTACAACGATTCCAGTTGCCGTAATCTTAAATTGGGATGTTTGCTGGTGATAGTCCGCGATTCTGCTCTTAGTGTCCTCTTGAAACATGACAGATGAAAGACGGTGGCAGACCCCTGAGAACAATAGGACCAAATACGATTCAAATTGGTTTTGGCGTTAGTTGAAAAGTATCAATCGACATTGAGTAAGTGTTTGGGGTAATATACAAAAATACCGTTTAAAGCACATATCCACGTTAAATGATTATAATTTGCAGTTTTTGTGGCATTTTTACAAGTTTCAAATGTAAACACACCACACCATCACAGCCAAACACAAAACGCAAAAACAGGAAAAAACATATCCACGTTAAATGATTATAATTTGCAGTTTTTGTGGCATTTTTACAAGTTTCAAATCTAAACACTACCTTAGCTACTCATCCCTTTAGCATAAATCACAAAACGGCCAATGTATAGAGCAGGGGCGAAACAGTAGTAAAAGCATATACACTGCAAAAAAATGGTGAGTCAAATTGACTCTCTCCGAAATAGGCTTTTCCGGACTTACAAGTTTCAAATCTAAACACTACCTTAGCTACTCATCCCTTTAGCATAAATCACAAAACGGCCAATGTATAGAGCAGGGGCAAACAGAAAAAAGCAAACACCAAAAAAAGAGAAAATACTCCCCAAAACCTCATCAAAATGAGTAATTCGACTCCGCCAAAGTAAAATTCGATTCACTGAGTCGCACGTTTGACTCTGGTGGAGTCGAATTTGACTCAGTTTGGGTAGTTCCCGAAAAGCCTATTTCGGAGAGAGTCAATTTGACGCACCATTTTTTGCAGGATAAGCTGAGCGTAATAATGAGCTAATGCTAGAACTTAAGCATACGCAAAAATTAATCTATGCCTTAAGCTTACTCCATTGCGGTCTCACGGAAAAACATTGCGCCCCTGATGTTTTCATAGGCCCATAAAGATAAAAGCAATGTAATCGTGGTAAAAATATTGTTTTGATTTTAAAGTAATCACAAATCTCGTAGATTCTAAGGCCTCAAAAATCAATCTAATCTAAAGTTATATGATATAAAACAATTTAAATGTTACAATAATTTAACTAACTTTAACACAATAAATATAATCAAAATTAACGCAAAACATACATATTTCGTGCAATAATGTCAAATCGGAAGTTTAAAAGGCAATTTTTTGTCAAAAAAGTTCAAATTTAAATTTTAAAACAAATTTACAAAAATTCTTCAATGTTTGAAAATGATTTCTCAAAAATTTCTCGCCCATTGATTTTTGAAATTGATTCTTATTCAGAAAATTAAGTTGAAACATATTTTATACCAAATTTGACACAGTATCAAAATTTAAAACAAAACACATTAATGTGAAAATAATGTCAAGCCGAAGTTTAGGACAGTATTTCTTAAAAAATATTTGACCAATTTGACTACAATCTGAACAACACAAAATTGGACGTTTGTGTATATTTTAGATTTTCCTGCCCAATTTTGTAGAAGACTTAAAGATAAGGCTCCCAGTCGGCAAGATTATATATATACGCCAAGGCTTAAGACTTGAACTCTCAAAATAATTTTTCGCCACTCACGTTTATTGTAGGATATATCTATATATCAAGGTTCAACCAGAATTCCTGCAAAAATTCAATTCCTGTTCCTGTTCCTGTTCTGGCAAAATTTAGTTCCTGTTGACCCTGATATATATTATAAACTATAAAATAACTAAAATTGGTCATAAGAAAAAGCAGTATCTCTGAAATATGTGAAAATTATAGGAATTACTTTGAATATTCAACTTAGGCTTAATGTGTGTAATAAATTATTGATTCCAGGGTGTATTATGCAAAATAATTGTTCAGAGCTTAAGCCGAACGTTGCCCTGGTAGCTTTATAATTTTCATATATTTAAGTGATAATGCTTTTTCTTCTAACCAATTTTAGTCATTTTATATATATTGCACAAATTTTGGGTAAGAAATTATAGCTATTTGTTTACTGATCGATTTTTTATTACTTATAATATAAGTAATCGAAAAATAATGTAGTTTTAAATTTGTCAAAAATTTGTTGTTGCCCTATCTAATGAGTCAATTGAATTACTTAAAATTTTAAGTAAAAAAACGTCATATCTCAAAGTTTAACTCACGACAAAGTGTCCAATTTATCAACGAGGTGATACAACAAAACATATTTCAAAGGGGTTGACGGATGTGATTGGAAATTATAAATTTGGAATTTATGTTATGCACTATATTTGACTACATTTCAGTTTGGGACGGAATAATTTCGTGTATGTTAGAACTATACGGTATGCACGACCGATGTTCGAAGTTTTGTACAAAGTTACCGATGACGCCGGGAATCGAACGTCGGCCATCTTGCACTCGAGTCAAGCATGCTACCGCTACACCATGTGGCCGATTGCAATAACTTCTAATAAACGTGCACACGTATAGAAATGTAATCTCTAAGCTTTACATACACTAAGCGTGAGCAAATATTAAAAAATAAATAAGAAAACGCTTTCATCTCTAGAATCTAAAACGATTTTCTAAAGTTTGCTAAAACAGGTTTTTTACCAGAAATTTCGAAAGAAAATATATTTCCTCTATTCTTACCTTCAGATGCGACCATGATTAAAAGAAAGCCTATACGGCAAGAAGGGTTTTGGCAGGAACGTGGAAGATTTAGCAACTTTGATCCCTCTGTCAGCAAACTACTTTCCTGTAAATATAACGTTTTGACAATAGTTTATAAAAGTTTCAAGCATATGTATCAGAAATGTACCGTTCACAATACTATTCGAGTGAAGAAAAATCTTAAAATGTTGTCTAAAACTCAGACTAAAATCAAATTTTAAAATCTAAACTAAACCTTGATATGATTATAAACAGCATCTATAGCGTTGTACGTTACAGTGCATTTTCGACCATTATTGAGATGAAAAATATTGCGAAACGAACCTATCGCCTACCGCAAATTTTCGGAGGGATTGCAACAACAAACTTGCCAATTTTTAATGGTTTTAAAATTAATAAAATTAATTCTTAGTTCAATAAGTACCACAATTATTCCTTGCTCACTGTGCAGCAAATTTGGAGTTTAATTTTGAGTCTTTTTTGAGATCATATCTCCCGCGAAACGAAATCCAGCATATGCCCCCCCCCCCCCCGAGGGTAGCCGTAATGGATAGTGACGAAATTTATAGCGATCTTGAGACTTAGTCGAATTTTAGAAATTTAAAATTTATAAACACTTGAAATTTTAGACTGAAAATTTGTTCGAAAAACTTGTCAATTCCATTGACAGCGCTTGCTTGTTTTGTGATGTTTAACACACAATAAATATCTTAAATTCAATAAAAGTTGTTTACGACTTATATTAAGTCGATAAGAAAGCTTATACTTTTGTCATCTCGATCTGCTCAGCTTGTTTTATTCTTAAAATTTAAACAATTTATTTTTAGCGAAAACTTAATATTTTGAATCGCACTTGTTTTTTTCATTATGCAAAACACTAAATATAACTTTCAAATATATCTAGCGTGTGACCCTGGTCTCAATTAAATATTCACAAAAAAACTATTAATTGAATTCGTCTGCCCAAATTTGAATGGTGCACTCCAAATAGACTCGGTGTAAAAGTAAACAATCTTGAATCGCAATTGTAGGGGGCCTGCAGAATTATTCGGTGACTTCAAGAATAATTTTCTGTGGACGCCCCTGGACGTCTTACGTGATGCAGGTTTGTTGCGATCTTTGGCAAGATGTACAGAACAGGGTCGGATATGTTTTCCGGAGGGGTGTAATAGAGTCAGTTTAAGCTTTAGACAAAACTTTTTTCTTAGGCTTAGGCTTAGGCTTAGGCTTAGGAATAGGCTCATCCTTACGCTTAGGCTTAGGCTTAGGTGTAGGAATACGCTTATACTACTGTTCCGGCCTTATTCTATACATGGGACCGATCTTTTAAATATGTATTGGTCAGGTGAATAAATTAGGCACCTCAACGAATCTACGGCTGTAATTACCGGGCATCAAGATGCACCGACACCTTTTAGTCCAAAATTGAACGCAAAGTTTAACTAATAAATTTCGAAATTGTGCCAATTATCTATCCGCTGTATTTCTTCAATCTCTCAAATCCGGCAGTTTTAGATTTGGTCACGGCATGATCCAAGAGTTTTATCCACGTCAGGATCGAACCGGTGCAGCACATTTTTCGCATATGATTCAATTTAGTTTGTAAATTTCGTAATCCAGAATCAGGGGCGTCCGCAAAATTTTTTTATTTTGGAGCCCTACACTTGTACTTTAAGATTGTTTACTTATACACCGAGTCTATTTAGGGGACACCTTCCAAATTAGGGGGAGCACAGCCCCTCAATGCCCCCCTCCGTGGCGACGCCGTTGGCCGGAACGCTTCCAACTCTTCCATATCAAAGCTGTACTACTAACTGCTGATAGCTGCTATAAGTATTTGACAATACAGATTCAGAAATTAAAAAGTTATGTTCTTGCGATCTACCAAAGACTAAGTATTAATTTCAGAATTCTAATCATTGCATTTAGAATATTCCAAGTTACACAGTACGTAGGTAACATTACTGAGTTGTTAACAACTCTGGTGAGTATCCTTACGCGGTAGTCTTTGCACCCTGAAAGTACAGGCAGTATGTGACGGTACTCCTTTGTGAATAGCACTACTTTACTCAATTGTTACACTTACAAGTGTGTCCGTGAAAAATTATTAACAAATTCAAACACAAAACTGTTATCACAGTATAATAATAATAATAATAATAATAATAACGAAAAATGTTAACAAACTTAAAGGTAAATTTGCACTTAATAGCATAGTTCAGTTATTACAAAGATGAGCAGATTGGATGGGGAGCCAAGGCCTGGGTGGTTCCATCGTAGATTTTGACGGTTCATTTTTAGGGCCGCGGCGAAAAATTAAACAATTGCTTTGGACCATGGTGGAAAAATAAGAAACGAATGTGAATTACTTTTTAAATCAAAAGTTAATTTGAGATTAATTTCTTGTAAACCACGAGTAGAAAATACACCATACGTTTCGAATCACGCATAAGGATATACGTACTGTATTGACCCGAATAAGATGGGGGGTAATAAGAGGGAGGGTCTTCATTTTGAGTCCAAATCAATACGAGTCCGTATCCCTAATAAGAGTCCGTAAGCGGATAGAGTCTCTAAACCCTAATTAGATCCATAAATGTCAATTAACCCTAATTGTAGCGCATAGATCACTCAAGGACCAAATAATTTGAGTTCGAAACTTTAAAGCGTACTTAAATTTTGAAACTACATTCCTAAGTATATCGTTGAATTATCGCTCAAGCTATTAACACAAGGCAAATAAACGTTTAATTCAAAGAATAATTGCAGTACCGGATATATATTAGTAATGAAGGGCGGCGGAGCGCGGGTTAGAAATAAATAACAGTCCTTAACCGAATAACATGGGGGGTCCCTCTGGAGAGACCAAACAAATATCAGTCCCTCCTCTTATTCGGGTCACTACAGTAAGTGATTCGAAAACGAATAATTCGCAACACTTATTAAAGTTGAGAAAACATTCTCTGAACTTGAGATAACGAACTGGGAGGCGTAATATTTTTTGTATGTTTCATTTGTTAGTATTATATTTGAATTTCTTTGAGATTTGAACTGAAATGTAAACGACGCTGCTGATTGGATTAATAATTCGTAGCTTGAAACATTGGCGCAAGTGTTTTAATCTAAACTTGACTACAGTAAAGAAATATGGATCCGTTAGCAAATATTAATGAACTTCGCCTGGAAAGTCCGTATTCCCTACTACGGCGCCGCCAATTTACGCCGTTTTTGACGGTTTCATATTACATTTAAATGTTACGTAAACCAGAAACTTCCTACTATTTTTTACAGAACAAATTAGCTGGTACCCCAGCGTACGGCCGTGGCTAGAATATCCGAGGGTCCCCGCTTGCGAGATGGAGCCAATTCTGTCAGTTGTTGACCAGTGGAACAGCAGCTTAGCCAACCATGGGAGCGCGTATGCGGAGCGCAGCTTATAATTGCAAAAAAGCGTGAATAACGCAATGCTTACGCTGTATCGGTTTTTCTGCCCCCATGTGGCGACGACCACGGCACTATCGCTGTGAAGCTTGTTCCAACCACCCTTATGCTTTGAAAGTTTGACACACCAACCACTGAACAACACTGGCAGCGTTTTTAGCTGCAGCAAAAATTAACAGTGAGTTGCGATCGTAATTAGCATAATTTAGAGGCAAACCTTTATTATATATGCTTACCTGGTTTGGCAGTTTTTTGATTTTGGAGTACAGCAGCAACACGAAAGCATAATCCTCTATGTTTTCATTAATGTTAAAACTAAAAAAAGCTAAAATTACCAAATTCGAGGTTGGAATTTAAGTAAACTTTTAATTTTTCAACTTTAAACAAAAAGTATGCTAATTCTACAAAACTAACAACTACACATAAATCTCTGCAACTACGACTGTCAAATTCATTTATTCGCTTTTACAATTAGCCATATTATAAACTTCTGAAATCAACAATTAACTGGTAATAGGTGCTACATGTATTTGAAAAATTGCTGGTTTGATTTAAAAAAACGAAATTATGTTTTTCTTAAAGTATGCGTTGTGACTTGAGAATGCTTAGTTCTTAACATTTTAAATATGAGCATCGCTCACGAATTTCATAAAATATATACCCACATTTCATTGCCTGAACTGCTTACAAATGATAGCTTTGCAAAAAAAATAACAACTTTTGAATCAAATTTTGACTAAAATCTAAATCACGTCCTATGATGACGTGTCACTCGAACAACTTTTGACGCAATTCGAATTATTTTAAAAATTTGAATATATTTACGAAATACATAAATGTTCACCTGTATTTGTTCAAACTGATGCTTTGATGAAATTTTGGAAAATATAGGAAAACTAGATTTAGTTTCGA
The DNA here is from genome assembly GCA_030248215.1 of Enoplolaimus lenunculus. Taxonomy (NCBI): domain Eukaryota; kingdom Metazoa; phylum Nematoda; class Enoplea; order Enoplida; family Thoracostomopsidae; genus Enoplolaimus; species Enoplolaimus lenunculus. Next base: position 107,151 of record JASANG010000916.1, read on the forward strand.
AACTGGAAACTTTCAATTGAAGCTGGAAAAAAAGTGCGCTCAGGTAAATCGGAGATTCGCCCAACTGGTAAAACTCATTACCATGGTTGTTTTGACGCCAACGCAAACAAGTCCACGTCAACTAATTTAAATTGAGTTCAATTTTTCAAACATGCTGACGGTAGTTTTCGCTGATTGGAAAATATCACCTTTCGGAAATGCCCAATTTGTAGCGACAATATCAATAAGGCTTAGTCAAATAATCGTGTGATAACTCTCTCGTATTTACCCTATTGGATATCATTTTAGTGGTTTAACCCTTTCTCACATGAATATTTTCTATTTCCCCTGAGACCTACTTTTATGCCAGGATTCGAACTCCAGTGACTGGAGTGGGAGACGTATACCATCCCGACTCAGCTATAGGAGCTGGACGCTCGAGCCCGAGGGGTCTCTCACGTCTTGTGGTGATTTAGTACTATGATATATACGTGTTGCAATTGTTAAACACGGTGCGATATATACTATTTAATGTATATACACTGCGCTGAGTTGCCTACAGGCAACTCAATGTGAGAAGGGGTTAATAAATCACTTCATTAACAGATATTGGGCTAATACCTCCCATCTCATTCTCACCATGAAATTTTTAGCTTAGTCTCAAAAACACACAACCCTGGACACCTTGGATTGAAATCATTGGAACCGGGAAAACTTTAATTGATTCCTTGAATGGGGGAACCTTAAAGCGATTCCTGACGAGAAAAACTTTACTCGATATCAAAAACCCATCAGTCGAAATCATATGAGCGAAAGTAATTAAAAAAACTTCAACAAAAATGTCTTAAAAAGTTGAAATATTATATTTTATTTTAAATTTTACATTTTTATATTTAACGCATGGTCGTTTCAAATACAAGGACGTCCCCACGGAGGGCGTGGAGAGGTCGTGTTCACCAACCAAAATTGAGCTGGTACCCACCCCACAAATAGGCTCGGTCCAAAAGGAAACAATCTTCAATTGCAATTGTAGGGGTCCTCCAAAATTATAACGTGCCCCCCAAACATAATTCTCTGTGAACGCCCATGTTGAAATGTTTAAAAATAAGTTAGTCAAACTTGAGTTTTTAAAATACTGCTTGATTTCGTGTACTGCATATTTGAGTCAAGAAGTGGCTTCTTTGATTTGCTTGTAAAAAATAGAAAAATTGCCGTCTTCCGTTGAAATAATGCCCATACTGGACCATAAATATATTACAAAATTATCAGCCCTTGTACAGCTTCGCCCACAGCTTTATTAGGCTCAGACGTAGGCTTAGCTTTCGGAAAAGGCTTACCTAAAGCCTAAACCTCTGATTGAGCTTTTGTTTATGCCTAATTCTGAGCTTAAGCCTTAATCGTTTACATGCAACTAGTCATCCCAAAACGTCCCATGTTGTTAATAATTAAGGCTTAGGATCATAATTAGGCATAGACAACGGCTCAATCAGACGTAGGCTTAGCTTTCGGAAAAGGCTTACCTAAAGCCTAAACCTCTGATCGAGCCTTTGTTGATGCCTAATTTTGAGCTTAAGCCTTAATCATTAACATGCAACTAGTCATCCCAAAACGTCCCATGTTGTTAATGATTAAGGCTTAGGATCAGCATTAGGCATAGACAACGGCTCAATCAGACGTAGGTTTAGCCTTCGGAAAAGGCTTACCTAAAGCCTAAACCTCTGATTGAGCTTCTGTCTATGCCTAATTCTGAGCTTAAGCCTTAATCATTAACATGGGACGTTATGGGATGACCAGTTACACCGAAGGCGTAGTATGTTTTTAAGTTTACCAACTTAAGAAAGTTTACCCCTAAAACTTGTAAAAAAGCTTACATTCCTCCATAAATTACAAATTGTGGGGTCGGGTCCGCTCCATTCGCGCTTATGTAGTGTCTCGGGGGTAGATATCACAATTTTAGCCGTAGCGTTCTGCTCAATTCCCTTGAAGTTCTGCTTATGCTGTTTATTAGTTATAGAAAAAAATCATCTATACTAAACCCAGTGCCGGCGGAAGCGCCCGCCGAACTCTCCAATGGCCGATAGACCCTTAGGCGATCACATGTTGACAAACTAAAAATTTTTTTGCGAATCACGCAGTTATAGAGCTGTGAAACATTTTATTGGGGGTCCCCTGGACCTGTTTGGAAAGGACCGACTATCCAACCGCGACCCTGGCCAAGCCATTGCCTGTGAGCCTCAGCCTGAACCGTGGGGAAAGTATGCAAGAGCCGCTTCTTGTTTGCATACGTCGCCGATCGTTTCGTTTTCCGGTTCCGCTAAGCTTACCAGGGGGTACTGAGAGGAGGGGCCGTCCCCCTAAATCGGAATCAGTACTTGCGTCATAATTTACATTAGATGCAAAAATTACGTATGCTTTCCAGCTCGCTTCGCTCGCGATGTTTTTCACTGATCAATTTTTGAAAAATTTTGCCAGCTGCGGTGTTCAAAGGTAGGCATCAAAGTTAAATTTGTCAAACCTAACAGAGTTTAAAACTAAAGATAGTAATAAAAATTGTGCAAAGCTTCAATACATAACCCCTAGACCAGGAGTGGCTCGCTAAATGAATATAGAAATGTTTAAACTGTTACAGAAGGATTGACAATGTATAGCTTCACTCTCGTTTCGCTCGCGAATTGTTCAAAGTTCTGTTTAAGTGCTGGCTTTGAACCGTTAGTCACTCTGTTTTTAACTCCTAGTGCCTAAAAATATTTCATATTAAACAAAAATTTCCCCACAGACTTCTCAGACTGAATTTCTGTACTAGAGTACAGGACAACAGTGTCTAGCTTTTCGCTCGCTTCGCTCAAAGTTTTTTCAAATCGTGTTCACGTGGCAAACTATATTCGACCTTTCCAGATAGCCAAAACTGTCCAAATGTTAAGGACCTAAAACAGAATTCTGAAACTGGTGCTCGGAACCAACTACGTGAGCGTTGCCAACCTCACAAATCCCACGAAAAAATCGAGATCCGCACTGCTAAAGGATTCTAAGTTTACTTTTAGGCCGTAAAAGAGGCACAGGCCTGAGGATGCGGCCCCCTCTCGATATAAAATTTCTCGGTACGCCACTGAAGCTTACAAAATCCGGTTCCGACGACTAGCCTCAATTTAAATCCACGTATATTCAGACACAAAAGCTAAAACAGCAAAAGCTTCGGACATATGGTAACCCTATTTGACTCTACCAATACACGCGTTCAGTTTAAGACATTTAAACGACTTATAAACAAGCAAATTAAAGCGTAAACAGGCGTGCGTTCGCGGAAAATTTGAACTGGAGGGTGTCATGCCAAAAATTTTTAGACCAGAGACGGCAGCTACAGATGTGACATTTTGTGACGTGCTGGATAAGAGGTTATATAGTTTTGTAAATATGTGTATATATTTGGTACGAGAAAAGGTTTTTAAGCAGCACAAAAATTCGGCAAGGTATTAATGAAACGCCTTTATACAATAGGGGAAACCCTGGCATATAATTATGTTCAACGAGCTTAAAGACAACATTTGAAGATAATCAAAAACTAAAACAAGTAAAATCACGGATAAAATATTTCGACAGCGAAGCGAACGAAAAGGCAAACGCTATTCTATATTCAATTACTGTACAAATTTGTGATTTGGTTTGAGCTCCTGGGAGCGAACTGTCGGCTCCCGAGATTTCCCTATTTCGTTCCGTGGAAATCTTCTCAAAAAATTGATTATATGATAATTCTTACCGGTTATAGGATGTCTACATAGCAACCACCTCAACATTACAATATATAACGCCTTAATAAACGAGAGTACCAGGAAATATCACTCCAAATGTTCGTTGGGTGTTCCCCCGAAATTTGCCTAACTACTGTCTACATAGTTTTCATACTTTCGTGCTGCTCTTCAAATCTACTGCTATCTCAACTCATCCGTTTAAATTTCTGAAACCCTCCGTTTAAATTTCTCAAACCCTCCGTTTAAATTTCGCAACCCCTTTGTTTAAATTTCTCAACCCCTCCGTTTAAATTTCTCAACCCCTCTGTTTAAATTTCTCAACCCCTCCGTTTAAATTTCTCAACCCCTCTGTTTAAATTTCTCAACCCCTCCGTTTAAATTTCTCAACCCCTCTGTTTAAATTTCTCAACCCCTCCTTTAAATTTCTGAACCCCTCCGGTTTAATTTCTCAACCCCTCCGTTTAAATTTTCTGCTAACACCGCATATGCAAGCAATATTTGGTTTTGATTGCAAGACAACAACGTACGTGCAATTAAATAAAGCGTCAAACGGACACGTAAAGCAAATACTAAGTAGTATAAATAAGGCGATTAAAAATTCTCCAAAGCGTCAAATTTCTAATAAATTTGAATATTCGGTTCAAGAGAGAATTTTTTAAGTCACAATATTTAAATACTTGCAGCTTTAAGAATTTGGACGACGAGGGGTGGTTGAACGTCGCGCGTGGCAAAATGTTACATTTTAAACAAGGGGGCGTGATTGCATTTTAACCCAGCGTTGCACAATCGCGTCTACAGTCATCTGAATAGAAATTTGACGAAATTGTGTGAGGTTGATCATCAAACGATTTTTGAAATGCTTTTTGGTGCAAATTAAAAGGGTCTTAAAGACTTTAGAATCCGGCTGAGTCCCTGCGAACGTTCGGACGCCTGCCCACGTTGGCACGCCCTACCCCCTACTAGAAGCTCACTCCAGTGTTGAGCCGTCTTGCCAACCGGTATTTACGTGAGAAGAGTTGAATTTTGAAAATTTTTGCATATTTGAGCTTTTCATGATCTTCTCTATTCATTCAGTATTGAAATTTGCGTAGCTCATATTTACAGTATAAAATAAACCAATGATTTAATTTACCTAAATAAATTTGTGTGCTTGTATAAATTTCAAGTTTTAGACGTTGGAATGTCGTAGAAATAACCAGGTGTGGGATTTAACCAGATTATTAAGAGTTTAAAACCGTTTCTGGTTCGCTTAGAAGGCATTCAAAAATCGATGGTGGGCGGTCCAAGCAATTTTGGCCAATTTCCGTTCAGATTACTGTAGAAGCGGTAATGCAAAAATGGGTTACAGCCACCTCCTACAAGAGTAATCAATTTTGTTGTATGGGCATTATGTACTTAGCCATAATTTACATGTTTCGGCACTTGTACCTTTATCCCACGGTATAGCCCAAGCCTAAGCCTACCTAAGCCTATGTCCGACAGTAAAACTAATGTCAGAGCCATCGAGGAATTGAAAAAATTCTGACGATGGCCGGGCTGGCAAAAGTTATGAAACGCACATTTTACTGTATGCTATATATGTGTCAATTTTCTGAGGTGGAAAATTGTAAGGTAGCGACTTTACCATTTTACCACAAACGTTTTCTGATGTTCCCTTTTAGATTCGTTTGTGGTCTGAGCATCATCAAGTCTAACTTATGTCTAAATATGAAAATGTGTAAAAAATGTGAAGAAAAGTGTGCAAATGCTCATTTTCCATTGAAAACTACGCTGTTTAGAGATATACCAACAGTTTTAATTATTTCAATCCGTGTTTGTTTTGCCGACAGACGAAAACTAAAAAAATTTAGAAACACCAGAAATATAGAAACTCTAAAATCAAATCGATTATTCGCGTTCCGTCTGCATTGAAATACACTTTTTAGGACTGTCAACCTGACAACAAACCTAATAAATAATTAGTGTATATGTTTCGTTTCAATTTAAACCAAAGCGCAGTACCTTTTTAATTTCCACCCAACCATCGCTACAGCGTAGGATAGGGGATTTATCTGCCTGAATGTTTTGGAAAGACCCTAACCAGATATTTTTACAGGTTGTAGAATAACCTGCAAAGGTCAAAAAATTATCCCGTCCCAAATCAGAATCCAAGAAACGCTTTTGTTTCCACCTTCGATAGACACAAACTTACCCTTCACAACCGTTGTTCGAGCGTAAATTCGCTTCCAAGCAACACGTGGACTGTGGTCGTTTGTTGCCAACGGGACAAAGAGGTGTTATTGGTCCAGAGATTTCGGATATTTGAGTTGCATTTAGCGAATTTACCGGAATGCTTAATCGTTTGTTGTTGTTGTTGTTATTATTGTTATTATTATCGTTTTTATTGCCGCTGTTGTCGAGATCTTCAGTATCAGTGTTGTTCAGCTCCAGTTGGGTTGCGTTGAGATTCGTTGAACGATCAGTTGCAACATCATCTTTACTGTTGAGGTTGTTGCTGTTGTTGTTGTTGTTGTTGTTGTTGTTGCTTGAGTTGTCGCTGGTTTTATCGTTGTTTGTGTTCTTGATCTCGGTGTTGTTGTTGTTGTTGTTGTTGTTGTTGTTGTTGTTGTTGCTTTTGCTGCTGTTTTCGTTGTTTGTACGTTTGAATCCTTTTCTTTCATCGCCTTCTGTGCCGTTTGTAACCTCGCTATTGCTGTTTTTTGTCTCGTCTTCGCTACTGTCGATCTCGTTGTCGTTCCACTTTGTCACAACTTTTGAGGTTTCGTCAAGTGCAAGTTTCCGTCGTTCAACGTCTAGTTCAATTCGACTCGAGTTCGCCGACTGTTGCTCGACAGCTGCTCTGTTCAAATGAACACGACTTTGGTCGAACTGTGGTCGACAATAAATCGAGCACGAAAATTTAGTAGTGTCGTTTTCGTGTCGCCTGAGCTCAGGTGACGTGTCAGAGCTTGGACTCGCTGTCGAGTCAGCTCGAGCCGCGAGCACAGAGTCCGAACGACGCGGCTGAACGATGTTTTGAACTGATTCAGCGGATTTCAAAGGCGATGTGGGATGCACACCTGCGGGTGATATCAGGTGATGGGATGTGGGATCCGGGGTATTTCCAAAGAGGGCAGAAAGATTGCTTACGCTCATTGATGCCGATTTTAACCGGTATTTGTGCGGTGTCGCGTACAGCGGTTCGGAGCTGAAATAAAAAAAAATGTGTTGAATTACATCAGGGATTAGTCTGATATATAGATAGCTTAAAACATAATGCAATTAATTGCAACTGCAGTCGAAATAGTATACTGCATAACTGCAATGGGTACCTGTTTGCATACGATCATATTTAATGAGGTAAAGTAATTTTAAATAAGAAAACTAGTTATAATTACATGAAAAGATAGCGCTTGTCTTACCAGAATGTCCACGTCACAGCCATTTCACGTAATATTTTGGGTTATTTTTATATGTCGTTTTTATAGCATTTACAATTTAATTTGATTCAACGTGTACCTCTAAATTAAATTATACTACAGAGTGCAGTTCGTTGTGTAATTCTAAGGTACTGTAAATCCATGTGAACCGTTTTGAAATTTCGACTAAAAGTTGAAACTACAACAATGCATCAGTTGCTCATTTCTGGTACCAAGAAACTTTAATAAACGTGAATGCGGTAATTTCAGATGCACCGGAAGCGGAAATTTAGGGGTGCAGAGCGAACAATGGTCAGTCTCTGGCTACGGGGTCGCTTATATGGGTGTATGCGATCAATTTAAACTGTACCATATAGAGCATTTCACAAAAACTTTGATGCAGATGCGGTGGCGCTCAAACACACGACGTACAAATCACTAGTCGGCTACTTTAACTACTCAGCTACGCAGTCATGCAAACATTTCGCTACAATGGCTTTGTACCTTCTACGGTTTGGCGCTACATACTGCTATAGAACGCTTGAGGGTAAATCTAGCGCTATATTTGTACAGCGACGCTGTCTGGCACCGCAAGTTAAAAAATTGGAATTTCCAAATTGTTATCCGGCATCGTGCGGCAACTCAAATGCGTTGACATACGGTGTCTGACGACATTAAAATAGTGGAAAAGTATAGCACCACTTTCAGTCCATTTGTCCCAGCTAACATTTAATTATTAACCGAAAAAATTCTCAAAATCATGAGCGCAACGGCCGTTTTGGCGTTTCCGCCGAATACGCCTTTGTTCAAGGCACCTCCCCAAGAAAACGCTGACTGAGAGTGACGACATGCTTGGCCCATGTATAGAACAGGGCCGGAACAGTAGTATAAGCATATTCCTAAGCCTAAGCCCAAGCCTGAGCCTAAGTGTACGGATGAGCCTAGTCCTAAGCCTAAGCATAAGCAAAAAAATTAGTCTAAAGCTTAAGCTGACTCTATTATAGCCCCTCCGGAAAACGATCCGGCCCTGTTCTATACATGGGCCACATGCTTAATAGAAAAACGAAAGTATTTTTCTGAGTTAACATCATTTTAAGCAATAAAAAGTTAATACGAAAAAATTACACAGCTTCAGATTTTTGGACGTAGAAAGTTTGAGTAAACTATAATATCACAGTAGGAAACTGTATAGGAAACGATGACCAATTTTTAGCGTAATAAAACGGAAACTTTTTGTTTTTGGTGTCGCAGTTTTTCTCAAAAATTTAAAAATTAATATATTTATAGGCGTTTTTTTAAAAATTTCACACAGCAAGCAATCGCGGTTTGATTAAATATATGAAAATATTTGGCCGTAAAGCCTGTCGTATAGCGAAGGCATGGACCGAATTTTGGGTCCGTGTGAAGAGCTCCAGCTTTAAGCCAATTTTTTTCGTAGGCTTATGCTTAGGGTTAAGCTCATTCTTACGTTTAGGCTTAGGAATATGCTTATACTACCGTAACAGCCCTATTTTATATTTTGGCCGAATTTTGTAACTTGACTACAAAAACTCGAATCTTCTTACTTAAAATATAAAATGAATTTTTCAACGCAGACTCGCTTAATTTGGCAACAATTGTTTATTCTGTAGTTTTAAAAATGATTTCACTTTCGAATGTTTTTCCTTTTAAATCTGGCATTACATTAAAATTTTGCTTGGGGGGGTCAAGCCAAAATGCATATGGACCTGGCGGTAGCAGGTCAAGAAATTCTGGCAGGATACCCGAGCGAGATATGAGTGAAAAAATCTCACGAGTAGAACGAGCGATAAGCCAATCGCAACGCAGTTTTATAAAAGTTTAAGTTTTCAGCAAAACAATTTGATGATTTGGAACGACGGAATTGGTGTGATTAGTCTGAAAAATTTATAAAAAAACACGGTAACGCCCTATTCACACGTGCAAGTTTGTGTTGCAACAAGTTGCAGCTGCAAATTGCACGTGAAACTTGCATCTTTTCATCAACCAATGAGAAAGCGGCTGCAATTCATTCAGTGAACTTGCATTGGTTGTTCACAAATGTGCACTAGATTTATAGCTATGATTTTTTATGAATTATTTGCAGCTGCAAGTTTTTCGAACGGGACTTTTCGAACGGGATTTTGGACAAAATACGCAAGTGCAAATTGCCGTTGCAAGTTCTCGCAGCAAAAATTTGCACGTGTGAACACGGTTTTACAAATAGAGATGAATAGTATTTATGAGTAAAAACTTTTTTCAACATTTCGTAAATGAAATGTCGAATTTCAAAACCGCAAATGTCCAGTATATCTTAAAATATTTTTCCTTGGTCCGAAAAAAATTGTCTGCACCGCTGAGTCTCTTTACAGGCGGTGTCGTGGAGGGTGTTTTATTCACAGTTGACTTTTAAACTAAAAATGAGTGTCGCTCGGCGCGTAAAATCTATCAATTTTTGACGTTCATTGTGTCACAAAATTTTAATTATTTGCCATTATTCTTTAAAGAAATGTTTGAAAAAACAGTTAGTTTTTCAGAAATTGTACGATTGCCTTTTTTACGCTTGGTATTCTTGTAGCACCGAAATTTTTGACATTTTTGACTCAATATATTTTAGTATAAAAGGAAACAAAAGGGCGTAGCCAGGATTTCAGTTTAGGTGGGCACAACCTGATGGAAACCTAACGTTTTTTGACTCTAGAATTGAGATATTCTAAAACATGTAAAAATAATTTTTCTTGTCTATTCAGAAAATTTGAGAGGGGATATATCTCTGTATTTCCTCTGCTTTGTATACGGTGTTGGATAAAAAATAAGAGCTGTGCACCCGGTCACCGTGTGATTTTTCATCTACTCATTTCGGTGGTATATTTTCGCTGAAAAAAATACGCAACTTGACAGATAGAAAAAAGAAACTTTTATAAATCGAATAAGTTCGCAAAAACGAAGAAAACGTATTTTTTCACGATTGTCTCAAAATGTTAACCGGATTACGTATTTTGAATTTGAGTTTTTTTTGAAATTTCAAAAATTTAATCTTCGATTTTAAGAGAAACACATTTTCTAACAAGTGTCTACATCGTTCACAGTAGCCACTTGACATTGTGGTTGCGCATCGCTAAGCTTGAGATAGAATATGAAACTATAGTTTTTAGGAAATATGTCATGAATTTCTCACAAATGTTGGTAATTGCTCAAAATATTAGCAGGAGGGATTAACAATTAAGAAAACAAATAGTAAAACAGTGCGAAAATTTAAAAATTATTTTCAAAACTTTTAAACCTCCGTGAAATTGAATCCTAAGCAAGCAAGTCTTCAGTTATAAATTTAAAAAATTCCAAAAAATTACGCATGAATACAAAGAGTCTGACCGAGCAGTGATCAGACCTATGATGCTTACAGAAGTGGTCCGAGTTATAGGGTAGTCCCCATTTTAAGTCCAAGCAATAGGAGTCTGTATCCGTAATCAGAATTCATTAGTAGACGGATTCCATAAAGGCTTAATTAGTCTATAAATGAGACTGAAGCAGAAGAATAGCCTATACTTTTCAAACATGTAACAGACACTCAGACAACCCGCAATAATTTTGTTTAATCCGCAAAAAATTAGCTGACATGGCAAAAACACTAAAATGTTTCGAAGCCAGTCAGTTCTACCCAAAAGAAAGAATATAGAAAGATGGCTGCTGGGTCCAACTAACATGGAATGAATTAAAAATAAACATTAGTCCATAACTAAATAACACGGTTACTCTCTGGCTAGGCAAAATAAATATCAGTCTCCCATTTTATTCGAGTCATTACCGTAAAATGAAAAAGCGCTCTTAATTATTTTAACACAAACAACCAATGAGGTTTTTTTAAGTTTGCAAGAATCACATTTCACTTGAATTAAATCTGGTATAAAGTGAACAGCCAATCAGGTTCAGTCATAGCAAAATAGATAGACTTAAATTATTTACTAAATTTTCATAACGTTTCAAAAATAATATTTTCAGCTGAAAATGTTGCTCAGAGTCGATTGTCGAATATGTTCCTACTCAACTTTCTAAAACTTTTCTAACATTTCCGTATATTGAAACAGTTAAAAAGTTAAGATTCTTTTAATGTCTACTAAATTAGCAGCCAATTCTCGTTTCGGGATCATTTTTACAATTAAACATGCAAACGGTTTCAACAACTTTCACTTAAAATTTGTCAAATTTGACTTACTTTTTTTGTTCGGAAAATTCTTTCATTTGTTTCTGTAAGAAAATTTTGTTACTGATTATATTTTTGAAAGTTACTCAAATTGACAAACGGAGGTTGCTAAAAGTTTGGTTTCAACTCAAAGTCGCAAAACGAGTTTCTATACAGAATGACAAGGTTTTAGAACCAAATTATACTTAAAAATAAATTGCAATTTTAATAGACCGGCTACACTAATTTTACTTATAATTTGCAATTTCTATGCATCGACTACACTATTGGTCCATTATTCTCAAATACGCATAGCACCTATCACAAGTTAGCGATATAATTTTAAACTCACGAACATATACAATTGTGTATTCTGAAGCGAAGTAGCGCTGACCATACGCGAAAATATTGCTGAAGCTTATGCGTAAGACACTACGAACTTAGGCGCAGAGGCGGATCCAGAAACTTCAAACGGAAGGGCCGGACTGGCAAATGTTATGGAACGCAATTTTTACTGTAAGCTATATATGCCATTTGGCAGCGAAAATATGTAAGGTAGGGAAAAATGTTCTGACAGGAAAAATTGTAACGTACGTACTAGGGAGGGACCTACACATTTTATCACAAAAAGATTTCGGACATGGGGCGGACGTACGTCCCCTTCTCTGGATCCGCTAGTGCTTATGCGTACTATAAATAATCAATTAGAGATCGCAAGTAACGGAAAACTAAGCACCAATAGCAAAGCTAATTTAAACTAAAATAAATATCTTTGCACGCCATGGTACAAACAGAACTCAGTGATATACTCAGAGCCTAATTATAGCCTTTGAACCACGCTCAAATAATGTAAACTTAAATTATTCTATTTGCAGTTTCTTATAGAATGAAGCGCAAACTTTCTTTTATTCCGCTATAATGATGTACAATTAAGTTTAATTCAAAACTATAAATTTCGTTAAACACGCATAACAATTGCTTTTTTGCTTTGATACTAAAACTGCAATTTACGATTCCTGCAAAACATTTCAATTTCGACTCTAATTCCGATTCCGGCTAAATTTCACATCACGGTTGTAACCCTACAAATTTCCAATTAAAAGTGTGTTTGATAAGTTAATCGAGTTGCTTACTGTAAGCAACCTCAATAACGAAACAATACAATGAAGAAAGTCTAAATTTAATCGATATTATCTAGCAAATAAATGATAAAATCTGCACCCCACAAAAAATTTGACTTAAACACAGACAGCCTCCAGGCCGTTTCAAAAACATGACCATATTATTGTTGAATGCAACCAGTTTTGACTGATATTGTAAATATTTAACAAATATTGCTATTTGTGTTTAAATTTCAAAGACTACATAGCTAGCACTGCAAAAAATTACTGCAATATTTATCATGAAATGTCAATATTATACCTTAAAAGTTAAGTCAATCTGATTGACGGTTGTTTTTATACAACAAAAAATAGCACTAAACAGTCATGATTTTACGTAATTTTATGACGTGATTGCAACAGTTATGTAAACTTTTAGACTTATACCTACATAAAAGTGGCGGATCAACAAATTTCTGACTGCGGTCGGCTGGCAAAAGTTATGGAACGCAATTTTTTTCACTGTTTGCTCTATATATGCGAAAATTTTCTGAGGTGCAAAAATGGTAAGGTAGGCGGTACCTAACATCTTATATCACAAAAAATGTTTTGACGGGGAGGACCGTACCACTCTCGCCACCCCTCTGGATCCGCTAGTCCACATACTGCACGATATTTCTCTGATGACTTTGGATAACTCATGTTCGCTGTCGGGGAAATGTCAATAAAATATCTTAAATACACAGAAAAATAAATTGTGTAAAAACGAAATTTTTTTGCTCAAAATTTCAGTACTGAAAATTATTGAAATCCAGCTACTTAAACTGTATAGCATAGATACGGGCCCGTAGCTAAGGGAATGGCAGGGGTGGGGGCTCAGCCCCCCCCCCCTTGGAAAATTTTGGCCTCCAAAGAAAGTTTTCAACCTTGCTTGTAACTCATTGAAAATCCTTGAATGCCCCTCCTGAAAAAATTTTGCCCCCCCCGGTCTCCCCCCCCACAATCCCCCCCTACGCAAAAAAAAATCGCCCCCCCCCCGGCATAGGGGCGGGACAAACCGAATCAGGCAAAAGACACGGGGACGGGGAAGGCGGGCCCGGGGGAGGCGCGTCGCTCCCCGCCCCACCCCCTCCCCCTTTTAACCCCCCCCTCGACGAACTCCCAAAACGACACGCCGGGGGGGTTTGGACGTGTAATTTGGACCCAGAAAATTACCAGGCCCCCGGCCTCCCGGCGCCAACAAGAGAGAGCCCCTTAGCAAGATGAGCTAGCTACAGGCCTACATAGATATTATAAGTGGAACACTAGTACAGAACCGTAGATAGAGAACAACGATTCGCTACAAAAGCAATGCCCCCGAATACGGGCTCTTAGTCATAGGCGCCCGCAGGAAAATTACATTTTGGGAAGCACCGAATAATTTAAGCAGGTTCTACAATTGCCATTCAAGATTGTTTTATCCCACTCTAGAAACAATTTAACTACGGTTTTGAGTCATCGGATACTGTTTCATGCCCCTCCTGAAAAATTTTTAGTCCCCGGCAAGGTGAGCCGGCTACGGACCTGCCAAAGTCTCGTAGGTAAGTGCACATTTTTTCATGCAGTGAAATTTTTTCCAAACTGGGACATCTCCGGATTTGATTGGCTAAAATATCTCATGTATTTGTTTAGTTAACCCCCTAGCTTTGACTCAGACGTCCTTAGGCTTAGGCTTGTTATCTTAGCCAAATTGGTACTTTTAAAGGTCCAATATACCGTGCCTACTTCGAATCTGCATATATGTATGTATGTATGTATATATATATATGTATATATAATATATATATGTTTGTGTATGTCTGTAACGTATATTTATGAAAAAATATCAACATAACAAACATAATGCGTTAACATTGACACAAAATACGTTGCCATTTATAGAAAATTTAGGCAAAAAATATTGCAAATTGCGATAATAATGACCGTTGTTTTGGTGCAAACATTCAAACAGAAATAAAAGATTACAGAAATATACGTTTAAGTATTAGACATTTTTTTACTATAAAAAATCCCTACGTTTTAGTCGATAGACGCGAAACAGAGATGGTATAACATTCGAGTTATACGCTGATTGACATAAGCTTCGTTGCAATGACAAAACGTAAATCGACCTCTGATTGATGTTGATTCTGGGTTTAAAATCAACAAAGAGACTTAATATCTTCGGGGTCGAAATTTTTGATCAATTGGCAGCCCCTGGACGCGTGAAATGTCCCATTTTAAATCCGACCCCTAGGAGGTCAAAATCAGCACAGACTACAGCAACTATTGATTATTTAGGAACATGGGCGTAGCCAGGATTTTTGGTTGAGGGGCACATAAATACATTGAATATATTTTGCGTGAATTGAAAAGAAACAGTCACTACACACACAACAACGAGTGACACAATAAATTTTAAAATTCGGTACATACATTACCACTAAAACAATGTTGGTTCAGAATAGAATAGCATCAACACAAAAGATCATAGTTTCAATTTATTCAAAAATGAAATTTTTCCTAAAAGAGGGGGGCTTGGCCCCATTGCCTCCCCCCCATGGCTACGCCCTTGTTTGGCAAAATTAAAATGTGTGTTGAAAACGTTCCACTTGTGTCAAAACTACAAATCTTAATTAAAATTTTGACTAAAATTGTATAAAATTTGATTTAAGTTATGTTTCAGCAACCCAGCCAATAAAGTGTAAATTGAAAATACAACTTGTTCCAAATTCAAACGTTTGAATCCAAACTATTAAGCCTAGCGGTAGCCTAAAAGATCGTCACCCTGGAGAATAAAAAAAGCTATAAAAACTGTCAAAAAACATTTCTCAAACAGCAACACGGGGATGTACTTGTTCAAGAGAGGGTTTGCTCTCTGTTCACGAATCGTGACAGTTCAAAATGAGGCAGGAACTACTACATCTCGCTCGATACACATATCGATTTCAATTCTAAAACGCTATGCTATGTGATCTCAAAAGCTGACAAGCAAAGACAACTGCAGATGCTGAAATTTCTCAAAAAGGGGTCGCACGATAAACGAAATCGTTGCGACGAAACCCCGCAGACAAAACGAGCGAGAATCCGAACGCCACATTTTAGTGCTAAACGTGGAAACCAAAATCTTGAGTTTGATTTCTGTTGTAGTCTATATCGAGATGGCCGTCCAGGAATTCGTCAGCAAGCAGACAGCCGAGGTGTCGACGGCAGTTACTTTATAAATTTGCAATTTCTACATCAGATACAGTTTTTTGGGCCAATGTTACTTTTAGGGCCGTAACAGTAGATTAAGCGTATTCCTAAGCCTAAGCCTAAGCCTAAGCGTTGCAAAAATGTGTTCCTAAGCCTAAGCCTAAGCCTAAGCCTAAGCCTAAGCCAGAAATTGTAATCTAGAATCTAAACACACCGTTTTATAGACCCACCGGAAACCTCTACGGCCCTTAAAGTAACATGGGCCGTTTTTTGTATGCTAGCAACCGTTTTGAACAGTTTTTGATACTCGAAGCAGTGTTTGTAACATTTTTTAGCTGGGTTACGAAGACTCTGCTAAGAGGCTTAAAATAACTGTTATATTTTCGTGTCAGACTTTCGGGTTTGGATTGCGTTAATACATTTTGTCCATTTAAATAACGTCAAGGGTCGCTCACGAATTGCGGTACTGCATACAAATTTCCAAATATTAAATTAACCCTTAAGTTAGTCGAGTAAGCACCTATCGACAGTTAGCGATCAGACACTAAAAACAGATCATAGGGTGGCTGTATAAAGTTTTAAAAAATGAGTTTTACGCAATATGAAACTGCGAAACTCAGCCAGAACGATAATAAATAGCCAATTTAGAGGAAATAAACAATAGTAAATGTTACAGTCAGCCATAGACATTTACGTCTGAGTTGACGTTTAAAAGCCTGCGTTTAAGATTTCTGATTTACTTTGTGTTATTTCAAAACAGTTCCTACCTAAAGTTTACGCTGTTTCATTTTTAAAAACAAATTTGAAATTTTTTAATCGTAAATCAGGTCGAAACTGTTGTTGCTTGTCAATTTTAAATTATTTCAACTCAAAATATTGTTTAAAATTCCAACAAGCGAAGAATAGATTTATAAAACGCAAGTTTTATGAGGTAAAAGACCCTTTGCCGAAGCTTAGATTGGAAGACGTTTAGTTTTTTTATACATTTATAAACATATCAAACAATTATATTTTTTTCTACTTCTGACGTAAAAGGTCGCATTGTTTAAGAAGTTAAGAAGAGTATTTTAATTTCTATTTTTTTGGTAAAATTTCACTTTCTTGCAAACAGAAATAAAACTTAATATTACAAAATAACTTTTGAGGTCACATGAAAGCGGTGCGTATCACGAAGGAAACAATATCATATTGGTCATATTTTGGTAACCATTTAACCAGCAACTGATGCTAAGCGGTGTAATTTTTAAGCTATGAAAATCGTTCAAATAGAAAACTAAAGTAACGATTTGTTGATGTTACATGATTGGCTCGATAGGAACGTTGAAGGACAAGCTAAAGTTACATGATTGGCTCGATAGGAACGTCGAAGGACAAGCAAAATTTACATGATTGGCTCGATAGGAACGTCCAAGGACAAGCAAATCTAGTAACCGAAAGTTCAAAAATTGTTCAAAAACTTTAAAGTCAAATGTGAGATTCATTCAAAAACAAATTCTACTGTAAAGTTACAGGAAAGGCTCAAATATTCACAATTTAAAGCAACGGCGAACATATATATTATATTATATATATATTTATATTATATGTATATTATATATATAATATATATAATGATTCAAATTTTAAAATATCAACACTTGAAGCTTACGTTGGCATTGAATCTTGACTGCTACTGGACGATGACGTCATCGATGAACATTTGCCATTTATCATGCTCGATATAGGATTCTGAAAAATAAACATTTAGTCATTAACCCCTTTTGCGCCTGACATTGTTCGGGTCTGTTCGGTTATCCCCAAGCCGGAGTTTGCCCAAAAATTGTTGCATATTTCAGCTTTTCATGAGCTTTCCTGAACATTCCAAGCTCAATTTTGAATGTTTAAAAAATTCGATTTTATAAGGTCCCGAGGTCCACTAGAACCTACAAAAATTGTCAAAACGTTAGACAAATTATATACTATTCGACACATCTTACGGAGCTGAGTTGAATGATGTACCTTGGGACGTTAAAAAATCGAATTTTATAAAAATTAAAATTTGAGCATGAAATGACAAATGGGGCTGATAAGAATCATAAATATGAAAAAAAATTGTAAAAAAGAACCATTTCTTGGTAAACGCCGGCTGAAGATATAAACTTAAAAACTGTTTTATTCGCTTAAACTTCCGTTTAAACATCAACTTCACACTGTCATAGTGATGTGTAAACAAAAGACGGCCGGGCAAACTCAGCAACTGGACGTTTAGCGATTAGACAGAAATAGTTTAAAACACTTCGAAATCAAGGGCGAGTCTATGGGGTATTCAGGAACCGGAGCTGCATCCCATATCGGAGCAACACGAACTTAAAAATTTGCATCGCGATTATGTCAAAATTGCGTTTGGCTTCTTGTTCGCTTCGCTCGCAAGTTATTTTTCCGTCAATGTTTTATGATTCAAAAACTTGTACTGAAATTTGAGCAACCCACAGGAATATAGATCTCGTAACATCTCTTCCCAGCTCAGCACACCAGTTTGCTAAAGCCTTTGTCTCACGTTTACACTCTTCGGCCCACGTAAAGATCAGGGCCGGAACGTTTTTCTGTGGGACTAGAATAGAGTACGCTTGAGCTTTAGACTATTTTTTGCTTGGTTTAGGTTTAGGCTTATGCTTATGCTTAGGAATAAACTCATTTTTACGCGTAGGCGGCTTAGGCTTAAGTTTAGTAATATATTTGTAATACTGCTGGGTCCATGTTTTCTACATTGGCCCACTCTTCCAAAACGTCGAGCGCCAATTTATTCGGAAAATTACCAAATGTTAAACTGGTTCCACCGTTTAACAGTTTGCCTGTATCGGTCGAAATTGTCATTGATCGGAGTGTAGCATAGGGAGTGCGGGGTAATGCATCGGTAACCTCGGATGTAACCCCCGCCTAGAAATCCAGGATCCGCCACTGTTCGAAATTTTAATGAAAACCCTTTTTTCGCTATTTTTAGACCAGCGGCTCCACGCGGTATCTTCCATGTTCTCCTTGAACAAAAATTTCCGCGCATGTGACGGGCCGAACCTTTTAGAGTAACTGCTAGCTTAATATTAAAATATTAAAGGAAATATGTGAAATTTGCCAAAAAAATAGTTAAACTACTACAGCCATCTTAATTATTAATCGACCTACCACATTTTTGGACATCGCGATTTCGCTTCAAAGATATTCCCAAATTCGAACGATGACAAAAAAGACACAGTTTAAGGAAAATGAAAAATAATTCTTAAAATTTACTCAATTCGCATATCACAAATGTTCGTCTTAAATTAAGAGCGAAAAAGATTTTTTCGCTAAAATTAACGAAATGTGACCGATATAACGTCGCGTATCCACTTACTTGAGACCTATTGAGAAAAAAACTTAATCAAAAACGAATTTGAGTTAACAATTTCGACTTGGACACAAGAGGCACAGACAAATGGTGACCACGGCGCCTTCCAAATTTTCAAAACAAAAAGTTCATCTGGGTGTCAATGGCTTCGCTACCGAAGTTTCTTTTGATTTTACTGGAGTTAACACGCCTCGTTAAGGATCAGCCCTCCTGTTGGATCAACTTTTCTAGAAAACTTGGGGTAATTTATTTACTGTCATCCTATCGACGCACTGATGGTGGTCCACACTGAGATGTGACACGCCGCCTGGCATTTAAAACTCCGAGTCAACAGATTTGAAAAAAGAAAAATTTTAAACTTTTACAAATTTTTGTGAAATTTATAACAAAATGGTATGCAGCGATACCAAATTTGCGACACTTTTAAATGGAAAATGAAAAATTTAATCTCAAACTTTTAATTATTAGGTGCATGTCGCATCATAAACAGCTATTTGCCTCAGTTAACAGCTGTGTCAACTGAAACGCCAATAATTTTCGGAAAATAACAACAATAAACGAAATGAAAATAAGACTGTATATACGATTGGCCAGCTGGAGGACCAATGAGACTGACAAAGGCTTCGTGCAGCAATTCGATTGGTTAAAATGTCCGAACCAATTATAGCTTGGTAGCCGTGCCACTAGAATAAAAGGAGAAACCCAAGACAAAACTTAATACAACTTAAACTTTATTCCCACACCCTAACGAATTAGGCTTTGGCTGGTCCGAGATGGTCATGTGGGCCCCGGGTCTCCCACCACCTTAATCCAATTCGGCCAATCAGACAATGATGCTGATGTACGTTTTTGAATGATTACTTCGCAGCAGTTTGGGCTAGTCCAATGCGTATTTCCGTTTTGGTTTAGCCTAATTAGGAATTGCTCTAAACTATGACTTGGGCTACAACTATATAAACCAGCCACAAACACAACTGTTATGGTTATGATCAAAATTGAAGTAATAGTAAAAAAATATCACAAATTACATATCGTGGACGTTCTAGACTTATTTGAATCAAAATTAAAACTAAAAACTAACGTACTTTCTCATTATTTGTGCGCAGTTTTGGTGATTTCACACAAAAGTGACTGCAAAATATTTTCAGTTGAAAAAACTCGCAATATTTCGCAATTGACCTGACTGTTTACCCAAACCCTTCAACGTTTATTTGTAAACAAAACAGCCAATTTCCTTAAAATTTAAACATTATTTGTTTATTTAAAATCGAAAGTTCAAACAATTTTAATTTTAATATTTAGTGTCTTTATAAAAACTCCAAATTCATATTTACCTGTATTTCAATGCTGGGCTCGTATTCTGACAAAGTGTGCAGCACTTTTATTACCAGTTGGTGATAGGTCTTGGAAATTTCGGAATTAGCCAACGCTGAGGCTCAAAATTTAGAACATTTTTCGCATATGATATGCTCTACTCCTGTACCAATTTTGAGTTCAACAACTGCAATAGTTGTGTGAGTTTCAAAATCTATTACTAACTGATGATAGTTTCTATACACATTTGAGAACATGGTCTCCAAACACAGTGCGCTACGACCTTCGAAAAATTGCTTCAAAATTATAGAAAATTTTTCATGCCGACCATGAATTTTCGGCCGATCTACTCGATCAACCGTTTCTCCAACGCAGTCCCTACGGGGGGCATTGGGAGGGCGTGCCGCCCAAATAGACTCGGTCTTAAAGTAAACAATCTTAAATTGCAATTGTAGGGGGCCATAAAACTATGCAGTACCCCTAATATAATTCTCTGTGGACGCCCCTGCCTTTCATATATTAAGATTTTCGATTTCATTTGAGATCTGATTCAGCATAAGACTTTTTGTGAGTTGGTAACACAAAAGGCCTTAAATTTGATAGAATGTAAATGTGACCATCTTTCTAAAATCCTGGCTTCGCCCCTGAATCCTGGTTCTTTTTCTCGATATCTCCCTGCTTACCGAACTTTGTAGCGGCTCTGAGCCAGTATCTACGGTACGTTCCGTAAAATCGGAGCTATTCACGCATGCACCAGCACTCCCAGAAGCGGATCTTATTCTTTGAGAATTAGCACGGCGGTAGCATTTTGACTGCCAACCGGATACGACGCGGCTTTCGCTTTGAAGTCCTGATGGACGGTTTGTAACGGAACCGGAACTCGTCTATAAACATTATCAAATATCTACAAAAATGTTTTGAATTTGAAATTGCGGAATTTGACTACAATCTCGAAATCAGATTTTTAAATGAATTCAACTTGCAGAGACAGTTAAACACAAAAGAAAAATTATTGCTTTAGCATGAACAGCAAATAAATGTAACGATCCCATAAGAAGCGTGTTATTCCCAACACTTTCTCAAATGTTTAGGGTGTCCATGAGAATGTTGGCAACAAACTAAACAAATCCATAGTACACCATTATCACAATCACAGGCGGATCCAAAAATTTCTGACGGCGGGGCGCTAGCAAATGTTATGAAACGCAAAAATTGCAAGGTAGGGAGGGGCGTTTTCATTTTATCACAAAAAAATTCTGCGAGAAAAATTGTTTTTACCACAAAATATTGTGAGGGGAAAAATTGTAAGGTAAGGACCTTACCATTTTAACAAAAATTATTCTGAAGGAGGAAGCGTACGATTCCCACCCCCCACACCCCACCCTCTCTGGATCCGCTAGTGATCACAATCGCCCATTAGTATCAAAGATCTATAGAACCTATTATCAGGAAGTAACCAGATTTCTGCTTCGGTTTGGGATAAAAATAAGTGTCCGTTATCGTTATAGAATTTCCAGGAATTCTGTTAATATTTATGCGCATATTTGCTGTCGGATCGCTTTATAAGCGCTCTGAATTAACATAATTACTGCTACAATTAGATTTTGAACTATTAAAATCGTACAGATTAGGGGTCTTTTCCTTTATCCTCGTCAACCCGCGTTTGGCCAAAAATGGTTCGATTTTCAAAATTTTTGCACATTTTCAGGTTCTAATGACCTTCCCTTATCATTTCACACCTAAATTTGAATTTTTGAAAAATTTGATTTTTAAGGTTCCAAGGTACCCTGGAATACAAAAACAACTTTAATCAGAAAGTTAAAAAATCCAATTTTTCTAAAAATTCAAATTTAATCACGGAATGATCAGAGAAGGTCATGACAAGCTCAAATATACAAAAAATTTTAAATCCGACTATTTTTGGGTAAACGCGGGCTGGGGGAATAACGGAGTAGAAGTCAAATTTGTGTATATTCGCTATTTTTATTTTAGAAAACCCGGCGAATATTTGTATAATTCAATAAGTATGGTAGCGAAATAAAACGTTTTTTAAACTTTTATTCTTTAATATCTTCCGTTTCTGTGATTTTTACTATCTATTTATATGCCCTGCGTATCACAAGCTGGAAATAGCTATTCGATATTTCCGACTTTTGTGCCAATTTTGAGATACACAATTGTAGGAGTTCGTCTCAGTTTGAAAACCTATCGCTCACTGTTCACAGATGCAATACGCATTTGAGAAAATCGGCCCAGATCAATATTGTATCAAAACTTACCATTCGTTGAGGATTTTTCTTATACCCCGGCGTTGGAATATCATCTACTTTTATTTCTTCTCTAGATGTATTATCGAGGTGTTCTTTTTCATTTGAATTGCCTGAATTTTCATTTTCCACTGTAGGAATTGAAGTTTCCAGTTTGCCGGGCGATAATTCTTGTTCGGTCGAACTAAACGCAAGTGAAATATTACACCGTTGACGCGACTGATTCCAATTGAGTTCAACTGAGTCTTCCAGATGCAAAGGAGACAGCATCGCTCGACTGTAGCTCTCACTGTCGTCGTATAACGCGTTGTTCACCAACGTTCCAAGTGGAGTTGAACCGGGCGCAGTATCAGTTGTCAGCTTCGAATTCCCATCAGTAAATTGGTCACATTTTGGCGGTGCAGTTTCACTTGATGATGTGGATACGTTTGATGGTTGCAATGGCGTTTCCGCTAGTTGATTAACTTCGATTATTTCTTGGTACAAACTTTCAGTGCGATCTGAGCTTAAGTGTGTTGATTTGCTGTCAACTGATGAATCGGATTGATAGCTAGTCGTATTTTCAGCTATCCCAGTTTTGTGGTCGGACGATAACCCAGATATGAATTCATGCTGTTGCCTAGATTCATTTCCGGATTTTGTTTGTAGTCCAGATTGGTATCCGGATTCCAATGACGAGTTTGTATCCGCCTGTTCTCTGCCAGAAGTAGCTGACTCATCGAAAATGCTTGATTTAGCTGGCTCAGCACAAATCTCGGGTTTCGCTGCCTCAGCGGCATGAATCCCAGATTTGACTGACTCAGCGGTACAAATTTCGGATGTTGCCAACGCAGCGGCGGAAATTCCAGATTTGGGTGCTTCGGCACAAATCCCTAATTTCGCTGACTCAGTAGCGTAAATCGCTGATTTAGCTGACTCAGCAGCGTAAATTTCAGGTTTAGCTGAGCTCAACCTGGAATTCGACTGAAGTGAGGTCGACGACGCTGATGAAGGTGGATTAGAAGTTTCAGTGAATCCAGAACTCATTGAGCCGGTTGAAATCGTCGATGGGGCACGATATGAGCAAATCGGTTGAAATGCAGTTGAGTTCAACGGGAGCGGACAGTTGTTCGCAGTTGCGTTCAATTGAACGTTTCGATGCTTTTCAATCGAATTCGATCCGTGTTTGAGTTTCTATAAATGTTGAAAAGTTAAAATTTATGCTGAATAATATAAGTAACTTTGTCAAAGAAAATGTTGCAATATCTTACTCTATATTACCTACCAACCTGTACAAATTTAGTCAGCAAACCAATGGCGTTAGCAAACACTGCTGCGAATCTGCCTTAAAATTTCAGTGATTGTTCTAAACTAGAAGTTGAATAAGTTGCTCAACTTGGCTTCAACAGCGACCTGCTCTCTTTCAAGCTCTTGCTATTAACCTCCACCCCGTTTTCCAAATGACAAAAACGACCATGAATCTTACCGAGGCACCGTTCGCTCCAAACAGACGTTGAGAAACTGCGCGATGTTTAATTGCGTCCCGTCGTAGTGTTTCAGATTCGTAATCTGGGGAAAAAGGGTCCGTAGAAGCAGCTGGGTCCCTGCTCCCCTGGCCAGATGGGGGCAGATGCGAAATGGTAGGTGTCGATGTGTTAGAACCACTTAAACTAGATATTGAATCGTTGTTTCTTAAATTAAATAGGTTTTCTTTGACCGCTGAATGTTTCGAAATATCGTTGCTACCCGTAAACTCCAATGTACTGTTGATATTTTGAGCTTTAAACTCAGACAAACCGTGCCCCCCTGAAATTCTAGGGCTCACTAGTCGCTGGTCGAATTTTTGTCCAAATTTACACTGGGGGCCAGTAACATTTGACCCGATCCTTTGTACTGCTTGAAATGCACTGTGGGCAGAGTTAAACTGAACTTTAGAGTCAAATACCGCTTCGTGATTGGCTGGAGTCGTGGACGGAACCGCGTACGCTGATTGGCGGGCTGACCTAGGGGTCGCATCCATATTTGAGTGGGTAGCACCCAACGAAAATCGTGCTGACATATTTTGACTGACAGGGGTCATGTCGGATTTTCGTCGAAACATTACCGGTGGGGTGGAAACTTTTGACGACGGCGATTTGAAACCAAGCTGAGATTCAGTTGAGCTGAATGAACGATCAACGGAACGGGCTGAAAGGCTAGGGGAGCTACTGGCAGTCACAGAGCTCTGGCTTGAGACGGGAATAAATATTCTACGCCGGCAAGGCGATTTGCTTAGCGGTTGGATTTCTTCTTTACCGAGAACAGGAGATAAATTTACGTTTTGAAGATGTCCGTTTGAATTCAAAGACGTAGTTGAATTCAACAAATGTCCGTTGGAATTCAACGACGGACCGTGCGATTTCAGGGAAGATACGTTTGAATTCAACAAAGACCCATTTGAATTCAACAAAGTTCCATTTGAATTCAACAAAGGCCCGTTTGAATTCAACAAAGGCCCGTTTGAATTCAACAAATGCCCGTTTGAATTCAACAAAGGCCCGTTTGAATTCAACAAAGGCCCGTTTGAATTCAACAAGGAGCTGTTTGAACTCAATGAATGCCCGTTGGAATTCAACTGAAATCCGTTTGAACATAACGAAACGTCGTTTGAATTTTTTGATGGGCCTTTGCATGGTATGCTTGTGGACGCTGCTTTAGGACAAATGGAGGGCTCACGAGCATATTCGTCCATCGTACCACTGCCGTTGAACGCCAGCTCAACTCCCGAGTCATGCGTCGGGAGCTTATGACTCGATGATAAGCCCGGTTTCAACTCAACAGATGAGTTGCTCAAATCGGTACCCGGCCTCTCTGATTTATTTCGCTCCGGCGTAGAACTATTTGGCTTAAAACTTGTTGAGTTTGGCTTATCGTTAACAGAATAGTTCAAACCTAATTTAGAATTGTTCAAAACAGACCCTGTTTCTGTGCGAGTATTTAACAGTTTGCTACTATTAAATTGAGCTGAACTTTTTCTACTCGAAGTTTCAAGTTGAAATTTTGGCTCATTTTCGTTCAAATGCTGACTGCTCACAACTTTCGCTAGTCCAGACGTGAGCGGTAGCGCAACGGGTCGTCCAGATTTTCCAGTCGATCGACGCCGTGCTGCTGCCATAATTACAGGAGGAGCAGGTGGTGTTTGAGGAATTTTTAATGGCAGGTTGCCGCGGTCCGAGTGAAAAGTTTCGCCGCCGAAATTTGGCTCGAAATCGTTGTCAACATTTGGACTTCGCGGTGAATATGCAAAACTTTCACTGCGGTACGGTATTTCACCGTGATGAGGTATTCCGTTTTGTTGACGTCCTTTAGGGGCTGCTTGTTTTTCTTGACGTCCTTTAGGGGATGCTTGTTTTTCTTGACGTCCTTTAGGGGCTGCTTGTTTTTCTTGACGTCCTTTAGGGGATGCTTGTTTTTCTTGATTTCCTTTACGGACTGCTTGGTTTTGTGGTTTATCGCTTGTAGCTCCAGGTGCGTTCGGATCAACTGCGTACGAACTATACCGCCGGTAATCTACACTTGTCGACTGGCTCCTCGATATGGCTTGTGTCTCACGATGTTTAACCGCAGTCAAAAATTCATTAAATTCATCATCACAATCATCACTGGTTACATAGCTAGTCGAATTTTGAGCGTCGTGCGAGTAGCTATTTCGGGTCACCGCAGCCGACTTGGCTCCAAAACCAAACGACCGCCGTTTGACGCTCGGAATTTCTGTGTTGGCGACGCGAAATTTTCTACCGGAACCGGATGCGGAACCGAACTGTTCAGTTTCTGAGCGGAATAATCTCGACGAGCCAACTGAATCGCGCTGGGACGGCGATACGGCGCCAGTAGGATTTAAATTTGGTCGCGTTTGTATTGCCGACTGAGTGCTATCGATAGAGTCGTGACGTTGTATATAAGTATTGCTGTTGAAATGTTCACCGTTTTGAATACCCCAAAACGATCTGAAACAGAATTTAAAACATTTTGTTTTAAATATTACAGATAACTCCAGTGGCGTATACGTGGGAATGGATAGAGGGGATATGTTTTTACCATACACAAAAGTTTTTCGAGGGAGCGAAAAATCCTTTTGACTTGTATAATCCGGCGCACTTTATTAGCAGGTCTGTAACACTGCTTTATGCATCCACTACCTCTCTTATGAAAATTAATCTTTGTCAAACTTGAATTTATTGATGAATGAGATGTGGGCAGAGTGCGAGTACCAGCTTCTATGAATGCTTGTTAAACGCAACTTATAATCTACACACTGTGATTCCCAGTGCCGGAGCACGCCAGGATGCCCTCCCAAATTTTCAGAGTTGGGCTCCTTGCGATGAATTTTTCAATTTTAAATACACATCCAAGTTCAATATTAACAGCTATTTTTTGTTTAAAATTTTGTTAGGGAGGGGGGCTTATTGGGGTGTCCCCCCTTGTTTGGGGTATGGGTGTGGCTACTCCGGCCCTGGTCATTCCTTAAATACTAAACGGACAAACAGATGTTGAACTGATTCAATTATTGAACAGACCATAGGCGCATGCGGTTTCAACTTGAATTCCGTAACGTCAACTTAAGTTAGTTCAGTTCAATTTTTAAGATGGGACATAAATTTTGGGTATCGACAGAACGCTTGCAGAAAGAGTTTTCGAACCGATCTTAGAATTCTAACAAATATTGAAACGAATTGCCTATTTTTGAGCAAATTCCATCATGTACTGCAGTATTGTACTGACTCGAATGCAGGCGAATAAGAGGGGTCTGTCTCAATTTGAGTCGTATTCAATAGGAGTCTGCATCCCTAATTAGTGTCCGTTAGTGAATAGAGTCCATAATTCTTAATTAGAGTCCGTAAAATAGATCAAAGCAGAACAATGTCCTAGAATGCTCAAATATGTAACAGGCACTGAGACAATCCGCAGAAACTTTAAGAAATCCAGAAAAAATTAAAAGGTATGGCAAATCAACAGCAAAGTTTCTGACCAAATCAAATCTACATAAAAGAAACAGTGTATAAAAAGAAGGGTTCTGGGTACAACTCTAACATCGGGTAAATTAAAAATAAATAACAGTCCGTAACCGAATAACAGAGAGTACGTTCTCGAAAAATAAATATCAGTTCCACCGTCTTGTTTGGCTCGCTCCAGCAACTAAATTCTAAAAGCAACCGTTTACACTTAAAAATTGACCAATTGCGTCAAAGGAACAATTTTTGTTTTAATTTGGGTTATAACTTCGCCGTTATTGGACCAGAAAACCCACGTCGAGTTTCAGATCAACCAATTGCATCACAAAACGTTTATTGAGTCACGGCCTGTGCCATTGGTGGGAGACATCCTCCAACCCCCAAAGATTCGCCAATGACTACAAGACAAGCTAACGCAAAACTGGTGTTAGCTGTTATTGCCATGTTTACGAATGCAACTCGCGTAATAAAATTTCCAAAAACTTTATGGTGTGAATTATTTTTTTTTTAATTTCAAGTCATAAAAACGGCATGAAATGCGAAGATAACTGCTGATGTTCGGAAGTGATTTTTGGGGGAAACGAAATGCAATTTCTACCACTTCTGTATATCAATACATAGTTTATATATATTTCAATAATATATATATATATATATATATATATATATATATATATATATATATATATATATATATATATATATATATTTCATGGGCTATGGGCACGGTTGAGTTGGACAAGGGCATGCATTGGTTTTTTCGTTTGGGTTCCGTGATTTATACAAACAGGCAGATCGACTATTAACATTTCACACTTGCAGCTGCAGTAGCTAATTTAGAAATTGCTTTTACTCGACCGCAACTAGCACAACCCCACCCAATTATTCCACTACGGCGTTGATGATGCTGGGTATATATCTGTAAATCTTCGACGTATATTCGAAATGAGTTTGATTTTTATCGCAGAATGTTAAATTTTGCGTCGCTCGTTTACAGCGTTAAATTTCACATCCTAAAATTGGCCAAATAATAACAGTTTTTATTACGTAACGCATACGGGAGCGCCCCTGCTACTGTGTGGTGTTAGTGAAGAGGTGACAATTGATTTCACATTTTTATGTTTGATAAATTTTACGCGTAAGTTTTTGACTTTTTAAATATTAATTACAAAAATTTAGAAAACAAATGATTTCAATTGAAATTAGGATTAATTTAAAATCCTGTACAGGTATATAAGAGGGGGTCGGGTGGAGGTGATGATGGGCGTTGGTGAAGAATCCTTCATTAGTCACATGTTGCTGGAAAAGTTGCAATGCGAATGATTCCGTCTAAAGCCGACAACGCAATGGGTTTTCAAGTCAAATAGCGCTGAATAATATATAGCTAAGATACACCATGAGTTAACAAAAATGACCCATGTACCGAACTGGACCGGATCGTTTTCCGTAGAGGCTTTAATACAGTTAGTTTAAGCTTTAGACTGAATTCTTTGCTTAGGCTTAGGCTTAGGCTTAGGCTTAGGAATAGGTTCATCCTTACGCTTAGGCTTAGGCTTAGGAATCTGCATATACTACTGTTCCGGCCCTGTTCTATACATGGGCCACAAAAATTTTGCGTTTTCGACACAATTTGTAAACCATGCAACGTCGAAGTATTTGCTAATAACGACTTTTAAGAACTCTAGTGACTTGTGCATAGTGACTTGAGCACTGTGTGTGACAAGATAGCTCTTTGGTTTCTGGATTAGCCATGACGCCCTTGTTTGAAACCGTGCCTTAGCAGGCAGGGGTGGCTCTTCTTCTGACGATCAAAATATTGTTTATATTTTTTGTTTAAAATCTTGTTACGTTGCGGGCTCTCAAATGAAAGGTATGGGGGGTGGTTGCTTCGGCCCAGGTTTAATACCCTATAACAAATCGTTCTGGATTCCTCGAACGGTTTGATAGTAACGTTATTTATGATGGTTTTTGATGTATGTTCAGCGCAGCGTCGTTGAAACTAACAAGCGCTGCTCTGATTGGTCCTTGGACCAAAACTAAAAGTTAAGCACGGTTGGGGTACACGTAGGCCTGAGTAAGTCCAAAACTTTAACTAAGTGCCGAGCCCAGCATGCACAGACCATACAATCGGCGTCTGGTTAACGAGTAATTGTCAAAAACTAATTTGGTGCTGTCTCAAATCGTTGGCAGCGCGCTAAATCAGTTATTTGACAACAACTCGTTAATCAGACGTCTGATTGTGGAAAGTTTAACACCTTTGGACTCAGGTTAGCATGGTTCAGCGAATGGCATAAAATGCGTCTAACTTTTCGATAAAATTTTTTGGGTCTCAACGGGGGGGGGGCTTTGGTACCTTAAAAATCAAATTTATCAAAAATTCTAATTTGAACGTTGAATGATCAGCGCATGTAGTGAGAAGCTGAAATATGCAAAAATTTACAAAATCCAACCTATTTTGGGCAAGAGCCGGCTAAGGAGATAACGGAAAAGACCCGTTGAAACTACAATTGTTTTCTATAACTTTTTTACTATCTCACTATCAAAAAATTTATCTGTTCAACATTTGATATGCATTGACATTTTAAATTTAAAAAAAAACTAAATTTTAAAAACTTTTGTTTCCGAAAAAATAAACGACCTATAGCGGTTTACTTTAATCTTAATATTGTGATTTGTGCAGAAACGCTTGAACAAATTGTGATAGAAATATATTGCAAACAAATTGTATTAATACAAAATTATCTTAAAATAAAAATAATCTTATAATAAGAAATTGCAGATGCGATACGAACAAACCCATAATTGCTTTTGTTGATGAGATATATAACTTTATTTCATTGGTGTTTGTCTATTTCAGATAAACTGTAACTATAGTATGTAATCAAATTTTTTATTTTAACCATTGGAGTAGTACCGAGAGAGGGGACAGTAATTCACGACCCCAGCAATTCTGTATATACTTAATACAGTTTGACCACAGTTTCCGCAGAACTGGAGGAAATATTCGGGCACGAACCATGCTACTGGTTGAAATATTCGGGCCCTATTGCTGAACCTTGCTACTGATATAATATTCGACCATAAGGCTGAACCTTACCTTGCTACTGGTGAAATATTCGGGCCCTATGGGTGAACCTTGCTACTGGTGAAATATTCGGGCCCTATGGCTGAACCTTGCTACTGGTGAAACATTCGGACCTTCTGGCTGAACCTTGCTACGGGTCAAATATTCGGGCCATAAGGCTGAACCTTGCTACTGGTTAAATATTCGGGCCTTACCGCTGAACTTTGCTACTGGTGAAACATTCTGCCCTATGGCTGAACCTTACCTTGCTACTGGTGAAATATTCGGGCCCTATGGCTGAACCTTGCTACTGGTGAAATATTCGGGCAATATGGCTGAACCTTGATACTGGTGAAATATTCGGGCCCTAAGACAGAAACCTGCTACTGGTGAAATATACGGACCTTACGGCTGAACCTTGCTCCTGGTGCAATACACGGGCTTATGGCTGTATCTTGCTTAAAAATGCACTGTCATAAAACTTTCTTGATATTTTATCGTTAAAATGGCTAACCGATGCATAATATTGGTGTAAGATTGAAAAATTTTGGCATAATAAACGATTAAGTGAGGCATTCTATATCTTGCTCTGCGCTTTGTCAAAAATGCGTGTCATAGTCAAAAAGAGTAAACTTCTATCGCGTCAAATCCTGCAAAGTATGGTACGCTTGGCGATACAAAAAAACGCAACACGCGCTGGGTACATTTCAATATTGCATGCGTTGGCTATTAAAAGCGTGACATGATCATCCACTGTTTAATATTTACCGAGGGCAAAAATATAAATAATTATTTCAAATACCTCCGAACAGATCATGCGTACATCG
Source organism: Enoplolaimus lenunculus (assembly GCA_030248215.1). Classification (NCBI taxonomy): domain Eukaryota; kingdom Metazoa; phylum Nematoda; class Enoplea; order Enoplida; family Thoracostomopsidae; genus Enoplolaimus; species Enoplolaimus lenunculus. The sequence continues at coordinate 138,567 of JASANG010000916.1, forward strand.
TGAATTTCCTTTGATTATGACCTACACAGAGTGACTTCTTGACATAACGTCGACAAACCTTGTCAAAAAGAATTGCGGTGTCCGATAGATACAAAAATTTGAAAATCAAAATATAACTGAATTTCCGCAATTTCAAAATTTCTAATATCTGCAGAGTTAGTGAAAGAAAAAAAACAGCGGACTAACATAGTACTCAAACAACTATAGTCGACTGCGGGGTGCATCTTGTAGAGATTTGGGCCCCGTCCCTGGCTAAAGATTTTTTCGACAGCATAAACGAATCATTGAAGATTTTTCGACAGCATAAACGAATCATTGTATGTTAATTCGTACCTGCTTCTTGCCTTCATCTATGAACCTTTCATCATTTCTAGGGTAAATATAAAGAACCGGGGCGGAACAGTATCATAAGCATATCCCAAAGCCTAACCCTAAACCTAAGCGTAAGATTGAGCATATTCCTAAGCCTAAGCCAAGGAAAAAAAAATTAGTCTAACGCTTAAGCTTACTCTATCGCAGTCCCGCAGAAAAACGTTCCGCCCCTGATCTTTACATGAGTCCTTTCTAGTAACAATTAGAGTTCGCTGCGGGATTATCAAACCACCAACCACGAGCCAAAAAGTATTAACATAGCATGCTGTCGAAAACAAAAATATTACTTAAAAACAAATAAAAATTCTCAAAGTAACAACAGGAAGTGGTGCGTAGAAAAGATTTTTTTCCAAAAAAATATATATTTCTTAATATTAATCTTTATATATTTCGGAAATTTGATTCTTATATATAAAAATATCTATAATAGATTGAATTTGTCATCCTAAAATAGGACCATCAAACACACCATTCTTTGTGTCAAACTATTACAATCATAGTAGCAGAGTAAGCGAAATTCACCAAAATTGAAGCAGGTTTATTAAGCACCAGAGAAAAAAAAGGCTTTTGTCGGAGGCTCAAAGTTGTTTAAAATTTCATAAAATTATTTATGTTCATAAATTTGACCTAAAAAATTCTCAATTAATATCGGAAAAAATATAATACATATTATCAACCATAACGCCACAGCTGGTTGCAATATCAAGCTCATTACATTGTAAAACCGTAAATTAGGCTTCGTTGTCTTGGGCGTCCTAAATAATTTCTGGCCTTTAATTTAAGCTTTATCGTCAAGGGCAAAACATGAAGAAATAGAAGTGCGCAAACAAACTGTATCAAAACCGTTTATGACCAACGAAAAAGCCACGGTAGAGTCCATATTGAAGCAACTCAACTACTGCTGCACTACGGATGGCTGGATAGATCGTTTGGAGAGATATTAAAAATTTCAAGGACACCTATGTACACATTTTAATACAGCATATACACCGTTATATATGTATATATATTTATATATAAATATATATATGAGTTGAACTCAATAAAATGTGACCACTACATGTGTAAAAATTTTTCAACCGGCAGATGTTTGAAAATATTTGCATTGAACCCGAAGTAGGGGAAATATGCAGCTGGAAATAATCTTCAGTTTAACAACGTAAGCCACCGGCCAGTTGAACGATGATGAGAAACGTCCCCGTTCCTATGGTATCGGAGTTGGAATTCAGGCTTGAAACTGAGATCTCAGATGAAATAGAAAATATTCATGTAAGAAATCGCTGTAATTGTACAAACGGCAGCAGTTGCATCCGGCTGTAGATTTTTATACCAAAAACTGACTCATGTAAAGATCAGAGGCGGAACGTTTTTCTGTGGAACTGCAATAGAATAAGCTTAAGATTTAGACTAATTTGGTGCTTGGCTTAGGCTTAGGCGTAGGAATATGCTCTTTCTAACGCTTAGGCTTAGGAATATGGTCATTCTAACGCTTAGGCTTAGGAATATGCTCATTCTAACGCTTAGGCTTAGGAATATGCTCATTCTAACGCTTAGGCTTAGGAATATGTTCATTCTAACGCTTAAGCTTAGGAATATGCTCATTCTAACGCTTAGGCTTAGGAATATGCTCATTCTAACGCTTAGGTTTAGGAATATGCTCATTCTAACGCTTAGTCTTCGGAATATGCTCATTCTAACGCTTAGGCTTAGGAATTTGCTCATTCAAACGCTTAGGCTTAGGAATATGCTCATAATTTTGTTCCGCCCCTATTCTTTACATTGGCCTAAAAACGCAATACAATGTAAAGTTTTAAACCATCATTTGGCTTCGTTATATTTTTTTACAAATATTACACAAATGTGAATGAAGTTTAAAACTTTTTACACTTGTAATCATAGCCGAAATTTAAATTGCTTCGCTTTAAAAAGTTCAAAGTTTCCGAAAAACAATAGGTTCAAATATTCATCTCTCACGCATCGACAATTACCCATTATTTGATATTACGCAATCGTATTGCTTAGCTCAAGGATTACCGCCTTCCCCGCTAGCGGATCCCGAGGTGTGGGGTGGGTGTACGTCCCACCGGTCACAAAGCTGACAAAATTGGTACCTCTGAATCTTACAAGTTCCTTGCGCAGAAAATTGGCACATATATTGCATATAGTGAAAATTGCGTTCGGTAACTTTTGCCAGCCTGCCCTCTACGTCATCAATTTCTGGATTCGCCGCTGCCCGCCCCCCTGATGCGCATTGTATAGAATTAAATTTCTACATTTTCTCATCATAAATTTTTCAAGTTCAGAAAAAGTTTTTTTTCAAGGTTTTTTAGGCAAAACTTACACTAAGAACACTAATTTCAAAAATAGATTTCGACAAATCTAACAGTATTGAAATGATATTTTTGAAATTTCCGCTGATTGAAATTGGCAGTTGCCGTTTGTTGGCATCCGTCAGAAAGTATAGTCTCGTTTCCACAATAACGATGTGACTTATACATCTCTTACGTTTCATCAGGTTAACTCGTCTAAAAATTTTGAGATTCTAATTTCATGCTTACACAGGATTATCCTACCTACTCACTAAAAGCTTAAAGTAACTTGATTTAAGCGTAAGCTAATCCAGCAGCATTAAACTCACTTTCTAGGTTAACTAAACTAAACATGTAGGTTTACACTTACACTAATTTATAATCTTACATAATTTAGTTTATACTAAACTTAATGAATTCTTAATGTATACACATCATTTCTGAGCTGCACTTGTTACTTAAATGGAAAAAATCCGAGATATTTAACCGAGCAGAGTGTAGGGATTCGGGAAAAAATCGGACCTCCAAAAGTTACAAAACTAGCCTGTAGAATACCTATTTTTCTCTAATTGTAAAAATTTCGGTGGTATATTATAACTTGTACCATTAACACCTGTATAAGTATGGCCTACATGGCCAGAGCAGCCATCCCATCTCAATTTTGGAAAGGTACCGCAAAGAGGCCGCCCCCAAGGATTTCAAACAAAAAATTTAAAAATATTTTTATTTCATCACAAGGGGCCCGAACCCCGCAATTTTCGGGCGACCTCACCCTAGCCTGATCCGGCCGTAATGACCAAGCATAAGGTACGTGCCAAACACCAATTTCGCTTCATCACATCCTCAAAACTACTGGAATTCAAACTGATTTTGATTGTAAATACCAAACGTGCCCACCTCTGGATATTCGACCTTATTCAAAGAATGCAGCAACAATAGAAAACGGACTGTGTGTAAAAGTTAAGCGAAACGTAGTTTGCAGTGTGTTTACATAGCTTGCATAGTTTTGCAATTTTACTACGCCGTCTGCTGAATTTCGAAGCTTACAAGTTTCATAAAGCAATATTTTCCTCAACGACAAACGAGCACAGATATAAAAGGAGGGAGGCGATGGGTGGCTCATCACAAATTTAGGCTTTATCCGGTTAAAATGTTGCGTTGTTGAATCACACTTAACCATTTGTCAATGTCTTACTTATTACTAATTGTATATATATTTTGATTTCGTTTTCGGAGACAAGTCCCTATGATTGCTAGTTTTCTGGCATAGCAGCGCAAGGTGTACACCTTGCTACAGTTGAGGCTACAGTTTTGAAGCGAGATGAGCGATAAGTATATACTTTTTTCAAAGAAAATAGGGGAAAATTTACAAAACTTGATGTAAAGCGTAGTGGAACTTAACTTGTGATATAAAGCGTAGTCGATCAAAATGCTTTAGGAACCGATTAAATCCACATATTGTTTTAGGTATTAAAAAGCGAAATTTTATCAAACAGTTAAGAGTAAAAACTCGTTTGAGGTACATAATAGTTCTACTTAAAACTTTACAGAATTTTTAAGCTTCACATTTAATGAGGGCAGTTTGAACTGAATATCAGTTGAAACAATTTCAAGCTAAATATTATCTGTTAATGGCAGTTACTAAACCTGGAATCGAGTTATACTGTGAACTTTTTGGGATAATGGTACAATTTTAGTGTTCTGCTGTTCTACAACACTGTACATTTCCGTGAGTTGATTTGAACTCAGGGTGAGTTGAATGACTCAGTCTGAGTCAGGACTATCACAGAACTCAAACTTTTGAGTTGATTCAATTCATGCAAATTTATTTAATCAACTCACACAGAGTCAACTCAACTCAGAGTAGGAATCAACTTAACTGAGAGTGAGTTAATGTAAACTGATATTAATTCAGAAATATCCAACTCGCTAGCTGAATTGATTAATCAACTCATTGCAATTTACAGTATGAAGGGAGTCTTATGGATTTTAAGCAGACGCTAATAGTTCCTATAGTCCATTGGTAACAAATATTTAATTGATTGCGTTTGGCCGATAATTTATTCAACAACATTAACAGAATTGTATGTTAGAAATAACTTCCGTTCTTGTTTACCCCCTCGGCCGGCGCACACAGTTTTTTCCGCAGTATTTTTACATTATCACATGCTTGGGTTTGAGTTCAAAGTTAGGCTTAGGCTCAGGTTTAGGTCAGCAACGCATCCAGAAATTTCTGACGGGGGGCAGGTTGACCATAGTTAAGAAACGGCCAATTTTTAATGTATGCTATGTGCCAATTTTCTGAGGTGGTGAATTTTACCAAGGAACCTTAGCATTTTATCACAAAAAAATTTTCTGACGGCAGGCGACGGACGCCCCCGTCTGAATATGATAGTCGCTTAAGCTAAAATTCGTTATGCGTGGGCCGGGATTTTTAAGTGTGAGAAACTTAAAACAAGTGCCGAAACTTCTTTTGACCCTTCAGAAATATTGCTTTCCGCTGCCGCAAACTATTCCTGGATGTGAGACTAAGCGTTTATAATTTTCTCACAAAAATTTCACTCTGAGTTGAAACAATAATAATTTTTAAAAAGTAGTTTCGTTGTATTTCGTTTTTGAGCAATTTAAATTTCAATAGTTCCTTTGTAGCTATAGCTGTACAGCTATGTGGTCTCATTTTGTTAGCAACATTGTAAGGAACTCATTGACATCCGGAAAATGCTTTATTTTGTCTTTACTATTATTTCAAAAACTGGTCTCAACTAGAAAATTTTTCAGCTTAAAATTTAAAAAATACGTGGGAACCACGGGCGTCCGCACGGAGGGCTTTAGGGGCCTTGCTACCCCAAATCCGGCTGGTTCTCTTTGCAAATTGACTCGGTGTAAAAGTAAGCAATTTTTTTAGTTGCAATTGTAGGGGCGTCCCAAAATTGTTCGGTGCCTTCCAAACATAATTTTCTGTGGATGCCCCTAGTGGGAAATACGCAGGTGTTTTGTGCAGTTTTAAGGAAAATGAGTTAAAACCGTTATCTCGGACAACTATAAGAAGGCACTTAGCGTTCAGAGTGAGTCCCATGCGCCGTTGTATTTTTACAAAAATATGCTTATATCAAAGGTGAATCACAACTCCGACACCAGCTCAACATATGTAATCGAAACAAGTAAGACATTTTCACCGGTGAACAATTTGAAGGACACTATTTTTTCGTAAGGGTGGGGTCAACCTCATTGAAGGTTCGAACCGTTTCTAGCCAGAGCCGGCAAAAGCGCTCCCAACCCCCCTCCCCTGGGGAGCCCGAACGTTGGGGGCCCTTTTTGGTAAGTTAAAAACTTTTTGGGGACGACGAAGTTATCGAGCTGTGAAGCGAGTGTCCTAACGCCGGTCCTGGTTCTAGCCCTTGAACTGCTTTAAACCTGGATTGCAAACTAAAATCCTATACTAATAGTAGATATTATGATAACGAACTAAAACAATGTGACCCCTCACACTGTAAATTCTAGTGAAGTGATTTTAATTCAGAATGAGATAAGTCTCTAAGCCTGAATTAGGTCTTTCCAAACTAAGCATTCTGAAATGATTAAACTCATTTTGAGTTAATTATTCAACTCACCCGGAATTAAAACAACTCAGAGTGAGTTAAGGTTTACCGTTATTTTGCTCAGAAATAACCAGAAATGATTAGTTCTTGCTCTGAGTTGATTAATCAAGTCACTGGAAATTACAGTGTAACAGTAATTTGATTTTCTCCAAAATTTAAGGTAGGATTCTCAGCAAAACACCCATCTGATAGCAGTCCAGGGCTCTATAGATTGCACCTTGTCAGAACTGCGCGATCGGGACGACCCCTTTCCTCGAAGTACCGTGAATATAATTGGTTTTTCACGCCGGGAATCGAACCTCGGACCTCTAGCTTGCGAGTCAAACGCGCTACTCATTACACCACGCGGCCCATATCATAATTTCTCCTGGTGTTAAATGAGCACGAGTATGCATGTGTCTTAACATTACACACTCTGCACATACACCAGCTGCGCCGCATATACTCAAACATCTAAATCCTAAAAATAGTCAACTATTTAAAAACTATGATCTCACATTTAGTTTGTCGAGCAACTCTGAGTTCTGGAGCAACTCTGAGTTCTGATTTGAACTCGAATGGCATTGAACTACAACTAAAACAGAAAACCGTGTGCGGGTATTTTTTTCAAAATTTTAAATTATTTCAAACTGTCACTAGTATTAAGCAACGAGGGTTACGCTATAGTGCAAATGCAATATACAATATATTGCAAAACAATAATTGCTAATTTAGCGCACAATATTGCTAGTTTGCATAAATGTGTAAGCGGTTAGGGTGAGCTCGTATAGAAGTGGGTGGTGATTTTTTTGATTATTTGTTTTATTCGAAGTTGTAAAGTTTCAACGCAGAAGTTACTTAGTTTTGCTCACATTGTGCAAAATAATTAATTATGTTGTACCGCATAGTAGGTTGATCTATTAGAAGAGAGATAGGGGCAGTAAGGGGGTGGCTTGTCTGTTCTTAAGAGTTTGAAATCAGAAGCGTCAAACGATGAATATTAATATATATACTTATATAATAGAAGTTTTTGTTTCTAAATTTAAACAATTACTTAGCTAGTGCTTATTCGGAGCGTATATATTTAGCACTAAAAATTTAGCTATTAGTTTGATTTCAAATTTCAAAACTTTGCGTTATAGATTCTGGAAAAATTTAAGCATCAATGAATTGCAATCATTGTCGGAGTGTTTTGCAATCAGACTTGGTGAATCAGCAGCACGAATTGCATACGTATGTATATATAGATTTTGTGTAAATCAATTTCTGTCACCTAACATATACCCTGCACATTTCAGTGTGTTGATTTTAACTCAGAATGAAGTATATTACTCAATCTGCACTGTAAATTTCAGTGAGTTAATTTTAACTCAGAATGAGTTGAATCACTCAGACTGAGTTAGGACTATCAGAACTCAGAATTTTTAGTTGATTCAATTCACTCTGAGTTAATTAATCAACTCACCCAGAGTCAACTCAACTCAGAGTGATAATCAACTCAACTCAGAGTGAGTTAAAGTTTACTGTTATTAACTCAGAAATAACCAACTCGCTAGTTGAATTGATTAATCAACTCATTGGAATTTACAGTGTGAGTTAGGACTATCAGAACTCAGAGTTCCAATTCAATTCAACTCATTCTGAGTTAACCAGCTCACCCAAAATCAACTCCACTCAGAGTAAGAATCAAATCAACTCAGATTGAGTTAGTGTACACCAATATTAATTCAGAAATAAACTATCTCGCAAGTTGAGCAGAGTAATCAACTCATTGGAATTTACAGTGTATTCATTACGAAAATAAGTTTCTTCAATATTCACAATTCAGAGCGACCGGCACTTTTTGACGACTTATACATTGTGTTTTTGTGAACTTTTGCAGCTGGTTTTTTTCTTTTGAATCAAAAAATACATTTCAAAATACACTAAAATCAGGCTGTATACCTTGCGTTGAAATACATATTAATCTTGATTAAAAGTCTATAATACTCATTAACTTAAATAAAATTAATTCAATGCAATACAAGCGACAGCTAAACAGCTTACAATTAATAATTTAACCTTTATGAAAAGATTACTTCTAAAAGCGCGCTACACACACATATATATATATATATATATAAAGTATATGTGTTGTTGACCTGTTAAGTGCAGATCTTCAATTAGCATCTGGCTGTAGCAAAGCTATTGGAACTAAATATAGCTTTTCCAGATGAACGTTTCGACGGCACCTGAATTATTCGATCTGATTTGCAAATATCCCTAAGTAAGAATGTATATATTGCTAAAGCGGTAGAGTAATTCAATTATTTGCATTTATGCGCCTTTGACAATAAGGTGTCCCAAGGTTACATACACCAAATGCCATTCCCTCAGGTTGACACTAAGAAACATGACCATTATTATACTTACTTGTGAACCACAGGCCATGAAGCCAGTGAGGTTACAAGCTTCCAAAAATTTGCGATGTTCAGTTTTCCGGCCATTACGGCGATAATACCAAAATTTTAAAGCAAAAAACGTTTAGGCAAAATGGTTTTAGAAAAAAAACTACTTCCACTGTCAGAATTATTGACTACATCTTGGTCTCATTTCCGGTTCTGGTTCCAGGTTGATTTCTGACAAATTTTGGCGACCTCGGGTTCTGACATTTCTCCATTCATTTTGTACCCTGATTAATGTTCTTCAAAGTTGTGGGTCCATGGTATTCTTTTCTACACAGGACATAGGTACTGCTCTACGCTTTCGAAAACATGAAAGCAAGACCAGCGCGACCATAAACAACATATGGAGCTATCTCATACCAACTAATAAACAAAATAGAAAAATGAAATAGAAACATGAAACTTTTATGTAACTCGGCTCAGTTTTCAAAACTAGCAATTTTCAATATAATTTCATTGCCTAAACACTATTACAAGGCCGGAGCAGCGACCCTCCATACCTCCCATTTGGGGCGGCGGCTTGATCCCAAAGAGGGCCGTAACAAGATTTTAAACCAAAAATTTGAAATATTAAGATCATCGCAAGGGGCGTTCACCTTGGAATTTTGGCGGGACCAACACCCTGCGTACTCTGGCACTGAGACTAAATAAAATAGGTTTACAAAGTTTAGGTACGCTCTCTCTGGTTCGAATATTTAGGTTTACGAAACGGGTCAGTATTGAAACTATGGGGGACAATGGGACATTCCCCTTGTACGAATTAGGCTTGCACTCAGAATTTTGGTAGATTCCGAGATATAGTCACAGACGTATACTGCAGGTTGCTAAAATTTCACTCGCCGCTGTCAAATGCTTTTTCGGTTCCAATTTTCCGCTACCAATTTGTAATTGTCCAATACGTGGCCGAGAATCTCGTTTGATTCACGCAATTATTTAACCAATCAAACCTGCTCAACAGCCCTTTTCTGGTTCACCATATTTCAAAGCACGATATATCCGTCTACCCCGTTTGTATACGCCACGGCTGGTCCCGGAAGTATTCGAGTAATGTTTGTCTCTTGCATTGAAAATAAACATAAACAACAATAATAATAATAATAATGTTTATTGTAATGAAAAATAGACAATAATAGGAAACTGTTGCATAATTAATTATGTAAAGTGCATGATTTGAATGAACACTGGGGGTACAAAGAATCTATTGTTACCCACCGGTGGAGGGTAGTGCCAGATTGAAGAGTATGTATAACGTAGAGAAAAAAATAAGGTCATGGTATTTATGCTTAATTTGATCAAGAGTTCCTGATACGTGTGAGTATGTATTAACTCTTCGAGTTCCGCATGGTAAAAAATGTACCCGGCACGCGTGCGTTTGTCCTCTTTCTGAGATTCTGGTCAGAATTTCTGGCAAAACCCATTCATTTCGGTTTCGACAAAAACAAGATTTTTTTACATTTATTTAAATGGACCAAAGAAAATTGAAACAATCAACTCGGACGTGCAATTCGGGGAAATTTTGAAAGTACATACGTAAATTTAAAATATTTGCAGAATAGAGACCGATTTATGATATACAAGGACGCAAGCATAGAATCGTATTCTCAAATGGCTTAAGATGCTAAAATCAGTTAGCTTCAAACAAAGGAACTACGACGTCTACTGTGGAATTTTGCCATATAGAGACATACACGTAAATTTTGCTACGGATGCGATGGGACTTGATCCCACGACGTATGGTTTACCGGTCCGCCGTTCCAACCACTAAGCAACGCAGCCAAGCTATTTGATTACAATACCTATATATACGATATATCGTTAGTTTCGTACTAATAGATACGTATATAAATACGCCGAGAAACATTGTGAGTGGACATTAGTGGACAGCGTGTGTTACATTTCCCAACCAATTCCGCTAAGTAATTCAAAGTTAAGCAGTATTAATTTCTGACAGCTAAAAACTTTGGATTCAATGCCTCAAAAGTTATAAAATCTATTTTCAACTGGATGATACGTGCTATTTTCCAATTTTTAAAACAATTTAGCGATACTTGAGAGTGCTCGTGTTAAATATTAACAAACTCACTAAAATTTCAAGTGATTTATAATTCAAAGTTAATTGTCACTGTATTGTATTCACCCCCCGCCCCCCCCCCCGTTTCAAACCACTTGAATAATTTATCTGCGGCGTATTCGTTTCACCCCTTTGCATCAAAATATAGGCTTATGTAACAATCAGGGGCGGAGTACACTAAAGCCTTAGACTAATTCTTTTGCATAGGTTTAGGTACAAGCTAATATACTTACGCTTAGGCTGAGGCTTAGACTTTGGAATATGCGTATACTACTGCTACGGCCCTGTTCTTTACATTGGCCAAAGTATCAAACAACAATCGTGGCCGTTATGATTAATAAACGTACCTTAAAGATTCGTGACGTCGAAATATATTCCATACCATATTTATGCTTTATAATTTGTTGAATTATAGAAACATAACTAAGATATCGAAAGATTATCTTAAATCTTTATGACCATAACCGTTGACAGAAATTGGCCCAAGAAATGCAGGGGTCATGAACGCCACACCGACCTCAAAAGGCAAGTGTTTTCTACAAAAAAGTCTAAAGTCTGATTTACACTTCAGCACCATGCACAATAATTTGCTTACGCTATGTGGAAAAACGAATTTCTATTCTACATACGACGCTTCAATAAATTTCATTTTTAGTTAATTTGTAAGCGGTTATACATGTTGCTTATTTGTAAAATATAAAGTACACCAGGTTTATTTGGTATCCGAGATGAGGTCGATGTAGACTACCTGCACTAACTTCAGGCCTATGCCAACTGAACATCTTATGGAAAAGCCAAAACAATTTAATCAGTACATTGCTAGGAAGCGAGGCTAGAAAACATCATTCAGGAGAAACATACAAAGGTTTTAGATGAGCTTACAAGCAAGGTAGAAAATTTTCTAGAGCGGGGCAAAATTAATTCAGGAGGTTGACACCCCTGGCTCTCTTCTACTCCGGCTACGGATGTTGATTGCACAAAACATTCAACCAGGGGCTTAATAATTTGTTTAATCAGTAGAAATTTGCTGATATTTTGCGTACTACAGTTGTATTGCAGCATATTCTTAGACAAAGCTGTAATTTTGGCTATTCAAACAATCATTACGGAACTTAAACTTCACTTTATCATCTCGCGAAAAAGACAACTGTCAAACCGAAATCTAATGCTTTGCCCGGTTAATAACAAAATCATAATAAATTTTAAGGTTTGGCTGTGTTGTTTCATTTTTTAAAATCAAATACATTGTTTCATTTAGAATATAAAATTTATCAACTAAACATATTGGGGTGAATGCTAAAACTATTGAGGGACATGACAGTACATTTATAGATGACTTACAAGCAATGTTGACACTTTTCTAGGAGCGGTACAAAATTATTTTTGCAGACGGACGGTAAAGCGTGTTGGCTACCACCTAAGTGGCGGATCCAGAAATCCCTGGTGGGGAGATGCACAAGTTTAAAATGTTACTCATGCAACGTTCACGTAGCAGATTTTAAAATATCAACCATAAATAAACTCTACAATCAAATTCTCTCAGCCCTGAATACGTGTCCTTACTTTTTTATGAAGCTGTTTAAACTTTTCAAACTTGCGTACAAAAGCCGACAACTTTTGAAATATTGAAATTAGATTCGCAACCAACTTGACCGAAACGATATTGGAAACTTTTTAAACTTTCAACGAACAAAATTTTCGCAAAACCGTAGTTGAAGAATTTCGGCTGAAGTGTCTTGGCTTCAGGTGAGTAGCCAGCTCATCTTGCCAGAGGGGAGAGGAAGCCAAAAATGTTTCATGAGTGTGCAAATAAGGGTTTTCGTTGACAAATTAAACAAGGTTGAAAGATTTCTGGAGTTGGATAAAGTTTTGCCAGGAGGGCTCAGGCTCTTCTGGCCCCCCCACTTGGATACGACCCGGTTGGTTTAAGTTGCACCGCCGCATATTATAGTATTTATGGTTATACATAGGGTTTACAGTTCAAATGCGCCCTACAAATTGGTTTCAAATTGAAATTGTAAAATTTAAGCAACTCCGAAATCAGATCGGACGGAGGCTCCAAATGGGCTCACATGTGACATCTCAGACACTCAGGTGGCAGACCTAATTTAGGAGAATGAATGTTAACAAAATATAGGCCCATATTAATAACTGTAAGAACGTCTGCGGACACTAGCCTTAAACCCAAACCAAAACCTAAGGATAAGCGTGAGCCTAAACATAAGCCTTTGCCTAAGACTCCCAATCTGTTAAGTTAACCAGCATCGTAATGTGCAGACCTTTGTAATTAACAAGGGCCAAATATAGTATTTTCCAAAACGCTCATGATTATGCTATAGCCTATGCTTTGAGTTTGGCGTTTGGAACTGAAGCGAATTTCCGTAAAACTCAAAGTCTAACAAACAACTCTGTTAAGCGAAACTTTATGAACCTGAATACACAAACAACAACCGGCAGAAACAATAATTTAAATTACAAACTGTTGTCCCAATATTGTCGAATGCATAAAAACGCCAAATTTTGCATTTAAACGGTCATCAAGTATGCCTAAATATTGCACTGCAATTTGTACACCGCAGTTATGAATTATGCAATAATTGCAATTTTTACTAATTGCAAATCGCACAAAAACACATGTGGCAAAAAAGGCGGGTGCAACTTACCTCAGCCAATCGACTAATTTATAAATCATCGTAAAAGGTTATAAACCATTACTTCAAATGAGATGCGTTTACTGTTTTGTAAATTTAACATTAATTTTTTCTCTTAAAATTATTACAAATTCATCTGAAACTGACCTAAATGGTATATTGACAATTCGTTATCCTACAACTCGTCGAGCGACTACTTATAATCCGCAATATCACTTGCTCGACAATTGGTTACCTGCTATTTTACTTAGTCTTAGCATTAAGCTTAGGATTATGCTTGGGCTTATTAACATTACGATAAGTGGTACGTCGACGAATTGTCACACACTGCAAAAATTGGTGGGTCAAATTGACTCTCTCCGAAATTGGCTTTTCGGGACAACACAAACTGAGTCAGATTCGACTCCGCTAGAGTCAAAAGTGCTCCTTAGTGAGTCGAATGTGAGTGTGGTGGAGTCGAATTTTGACTCAATTTGTGTAGTCCCGAAAAGCCTATTTTGGAGAAAGTCAATTTGACTCGCCATTTTTTGCAGTGTAAATTCGACTTGAATATAGTGATTAGCAAGACCGCCGGCAGTGGCAGGTATTTGCAGGCGTATGAAGCTGTTGCCTGGTATTTTTTAACAATAATATAAATATGTATCATCATAGAGTAAAAAATTTTGATTAACGATGTCACATTGTTGTAAAAAATAGTGAGTCAAATTGACTCTCTCCGAAATAAGCTCTACGGGACTACACAAACTGAGTCAAATTCGACTCCGCCACAACCAAACGTGCGACTTAGTGAGTCAAATTTGACTCTGGCGAAGTCGAATTTGACTCAGTTTGTGTAGTCCCGTTGAGCCTGTTTCGGAGAGAATCAATTTGACTCACCAGTTTTTGTAGTGATACCTTATTTTACGTTTTGCACCAAATTCTCACTTGTAGACGCCAGTTCATTGCCGGCGGCTATGATTAATCGGCTGGCCAAATGCAACAATCTGGTGATGCATTGCTATTCAGGCTATAAGAATGGCTATCAAGCTAAATTTAACAGTTTTTAATGTTGAAAAACGTGTTTCACGTTTCGTTCGGACATATTAGTAAAATTTTCAGACCGGTGTCACTGTTTCAGTCCAAAGTTCGCTACCTGTCTGAAAATGACTATTTCAGTAAGAATCGTGAACTGTTGGACTGAAACAGCCACACCGATCTAAAATTTTACTATAAGTAATAACGAATCGTAAACCACAATAACATTGAAAACTTTTACATGAAACCCGGCCGTTTCGAACGGGTATAAACGTTGGACAAAGGCTTTTACGAGCGCGCGTAGCGAGCAAGGAAGAACTTTAGACATCCCTGTGCCAGATCCAGCGGATGATTCAAAAACCTGCGCAAGTCTCTGAGGTGAAATAGTAAATGTTGCAAACCTGGTGAACGAAACGAACGAACAAACAATTTTAGCATATAAATCATGATAGAAATTTTTAAATTTGCATGACTTCGTTGAGGACAGCCGATCCTTCGATTGCATCCAGATCCGCTTTGACAATAAATAGCATTACAAATCTATAAGCTGTTCTAAATATGCTCTCATAATCTAAAAAACTTTCGACTGCTTTCATTTTCTACAAAAACCGACTAAAGACAGCGCGCATTCAATTACTAAACGACATTTATAAACTCATTTAGAAACAAATCGAAACACAATAATAAATCGATACAAAACAAACTATGGGAAGTAGGCGGTGGTGTGGTCGATCCACAAATGGCTGACGTATGGGACCATGAAATATATAATGATGTACAAAACCTCGCGAGCGAATCGAAAAAGAAGCCAAACACAATTTGAGTACTATATCTTAATACAATTTTGATCCCTGTCTAAAGCGGATCTATGGACTGGGTGGCCCTCGTCATCAATCCGCCTGTGGAACAAAGCACTGCGCACGAAATATTATATTTACTGTTGGAGTTACGTTTCTTAGTAAACACAGATTTCTCATCGGAGGGCGAAATATCGTTCTAAAGATTTTAGTTTTTAGAATAAAAAAACTATAATGTTTTTAGGTCAAAAATTCATTCTAAATGCGTATACTTAGAAGATACATCACGGAACACAGACGTGTAAATCGCAATATTCGGCCGTGTGAAATTTTGTCATTGACGTTTTGATCAAAATTAACACAACACACGAGGCTCGAATAACTCTTCCAATCGAACACGTTTTACTTTTTTTGGTCTCAAATCTATTGAAGTATGTTTCGAATATTTACTAGGCGGGGCGTATGCTATCGTCGTCAGAAAATTTTTTGTGATAAAATGGTAAGGTCCTTTGCTTACAATTTTTCACCGTCACATAATTCGCACACACATATATAGGATACAGCAAAAATTGCGTTTCATAGCTACCGTTTTCTAGCCAGTGACTGTCAGACAATTCTCGATCCGTCGTTGGTCTCAGGAAGGGAGCAACCTGGAAGCTAGGTTGATTTAGGTGGGATCCAGTTCAAATTTGAACGGGAAAAATCAAGACAATTAGCTTTTATCGTAGAAAGCAAATGCTTGTCCCCTCGAAAAAACACAGCGACAGAGAGTTTTGGGATCGTAGACAAAATTTTAGGTCCGTTGGATACACCGGTAAAGGACAGCTTTTGAAAGCGAGCGTAGCGAACGACAAATAAATTTTTAGATTACTAAGCCACCAAAGCTCATATTTATTTGTTTCGTTCTAAGATTTACTTCGCTTAATATCTCCTGTATTTCCACCCTTCCCTTCTAAACACACGTGTATAAAACGTTGTTTTTTGCATTAATATTTTAGCAACTTTCTTAAAAAGTAAACAAAATTTTGTTTTGAAAAATCAACACAATTTCCATCAAAAAATGTTTCAAAAAAAAGAACAAATCGAACGACGTCTATAGTCACGTTTATATGATGACTAAAAAAATCAAAAATAAAAGTTTTCTATAAAAGAAAAATTCTATTCTCTAGAAATATATACTTCTCGGTTTTAAGCCAAATTTACCTACCGTTGCACGCATTTAAAACGCAGCGATCTATTGTATTGTAGTCAGAGTTTTGTAGTTTCTTTTTTGCACTGACGGGTTTAAAAATAATCTTAGCTCACGTACAGTTCGTTGAATGAAATTTGAAAGGCGTTGAAAATTGTGTGATTTGTATTGATAAAATTATTTGATTCAATGGACATAGGTGTTAGCTGTAGGATTTCATTGTCGGCCAACACAATCGAAAACAAAGGTTATCGTGTGTGCAGGGGGGCTCTCACCAAATTCTATGGTTGGTCTCCGAAACTCGCGAGCGAGAAGCCAGACGTATTTTGAAATTAAAACGATTTTTGTTTCAATCGGTTGGGGTGCGGGCTCTTTTAGGGGTGGTCTTCCCTGAATGGCTGGTATGGGGGTGGCTGCTCCGGCCCTGAGTGTGCGAAAACAGTGATTGCCGAAATGTGGCATTAGGTTTATTTTTAGTTATCTTAAGGCCAATGGCCCAAAAACTCGTGGTTACATCTATTTGTTTGTCAACAGAGGCGGATTTAAAAATTTCTCATGAGAGGGGAGGCGCGGGCTAGCAAATGTTGTGAAACGCAATTTTTACTGTATGCATTTATATCATTGGCAGTGAAACATTGTAAAGTGGGACCTTATGATTTAATTACCAAAATATTTTCTGACGGGTAAAAATTGTGAGGTACGGATTATTTTATCACCAAAAAGTTTCTAGGGGGAATTGTACCTCTGCATCCCGCTAGGGTCCGAAAACACAGGTTTTCGCGCGCGAAAATAGTAATTGCGTAAATGAGTTACTTGCTTAATTGTAAACTAATCTTTGTAACGCCAATGACAAAAACTCACAATTACCACTTTCATTTGTCCACAAGCATATATTGGCCAATGTATAGAACATGTACGGAACAGTAGTATAAGCATATTCCTAAGCCAAAGCCTAAGCCAAGCAAAAAAATTAGTCTAATTGTTAAACTGACTCTATTATAGCCCCTCCGGAAAACGATCCGACTCTGTTCTACACATGGGCCCATATATTTGTCGTGGGGGGTGTTTTGACATTTACTTGCTCAACAGTTAATAAATGTTTTCTGAATAATTGCAAGTATTAATAAAATATATAGGCGCTGCTGATATAGTGTCGTAACTAGGATTTTATTTCGGGATGGGATCGGGCCCGTTGCCCAACGGGCTAAGCCCCTTCACTGGAAAATTGTTGGCCCCTTAGCAAATTTTCAACATTACTAGTACGTCATTGAAAATCCTTGTATGCCCCTTCTGAAACTTTTTTAGCCCCCCCCCCCTAACAAGGTGAGCTGGCTACGGGCCTGGATGGAATAAAAACGTCTAAACGTTTTTTGTGAACGACAGTAGCGAGCAAAAAATAATTTACTTCTGCAGATTAATCAACAACCGGTGAAAGCACCAATTTTCGAGTCTTTTCTCAAACTTCAGTGAATTCCGCGTATCAACTGCTTGTATACGCCCCTGTGTCCAAAGTACATAAATACCCCGGGCTCGTAGCAAATTGAGCGGGGCAAGGAGGCGCTCAGCCCCCTGAAAATTTTTGACCCCTTAGAACAGTTTCAACCTTTCTTGTAAGTCAACAAAAACACTTGTATGCCCCTCCTGAAAAATTTTTTGCCACCCTAGCAAGGTGAGCTGGCTACCGTCCAGCTGTAAACACAGGTCAATATCTCGCCAGATTTTCAAATTCAAAAACTAACCTGGGTCGTTGTTTCAATTGACCGCTGGCATATGGATTGAGCGATTTTCGACGAAATTTTACCGCAATTTTTTCACGTGCCGATGACCAAATACCATTATTTCCGCCGGAACTGTTGTTGCATTGTTCTTGAAAACCGGGATCCGGTTCCGGTAACGAATTGTTGGAGCAAACGCTACTACGGTCAGTGTTTATTCTGGCTGTTGGTCTGTAATGTGATGGAGTATAGTAAGACATGATGCTTGCCGAATTTTGATTTTTTTTAGTTTTTCAATTACAGTTTGACAGAAGAAAGTATTGTAGAAAATGCTAATTTTTGGGCAGTATTACATGAAATAGATATATTTAAACATTTAACGATAAAGGATATAAAAGATAATATAAAGTAGGTGCTAAAACAATTAATTTTTATTTATATTAGGAATATAACAAAATTCAGGATATCCACTAGCGGATCCAGGTGGAGTGTCGGTGTACGCCCCCGTCAGAAAATTTTTTTGATAAAATTATAAGCTCCCTACTTTACAATTTTTCCCTTTCAGAAATGTGGCACGCATATTTACATACCGTAAAAATTTCGTTTCATAAATTTTGCCAGCCTGCCTCCAGATAAAAAATTTCTGAACAATCCATACGGATGTCGCGGACAATCCGGTTCTGACAGAAGTTTTGAGGGTCGGGATTGTAAAAGACATTTGTGGGGGGACTGACGCAAAGTTCACTTTATTTATTATTTGTAGCAAGAATTCTGATACGTCAACCGTACTCTTTTTACCCAATGTAAAATTCGTAAAAAAGTTACTGATCCAGGCATTTCTGTCCTGGCCTGCCTTGGGCAGGAACAAAACCCTGTAACAAATCCGAGGGAGGATGTAGAGATTTGACGAAGGTACAGAATCGGATCCCAATTAAATGAATAGTCGCTTTTCCTACAGATCTTGACGAACTGAGTTGAACGGTACCATTTTTATGGCCTCATAACCCTGGGCTAAAATGCTATTGAATTACGGGCTCTTTGTCCATAAATATGGCACATCTGAACTCAGCGCGTCGAGAACTACAAAATACGCGTTCAATAAATTCCAAATGGTTCCATGTTCCGCACCTCCTACCTGAAATTGTACAAAAAATCTAAATTTGTTGGACTAAATTGTGCAAGATACCTACGTGTTTTGGCCCATGTAAAGATCAGGGGTGAAACGTTTTTCTGTGAGGCTAGAAAAGAGTAAGCTTTTAAGCTTTACCCAAATTTTCTTTGCTTCGCTCAGGCTTAGGCTTATCAGTATGCTGCTTATAATACTGTTCCGCACCTGTTCTTTACCGCGTCTTTTAGGCATGGGATTAGCTTTAAACCACAAATTCATCAAATGCCTCATGTCGATTTTTAAAATGCACACATGTAGAACGAAAAATAATATTTTCAGCTTACTGATAATGCTTCATGGGTACAGAGTCGAGTAATATTAAATTATGCCCATTATTTACATATGGTTTTCACATTTTCAAACTTATACAACCTTTGGAAACAATCCGCGCATAAATCAAGTACAACAAATTTTACAGTTGCAAAAACTTGCACGTGTGTCTAAGGCTTCTAACGTACTGTGAAACTGAGCGCATTATCCAAAAATTACACACCCAGTCGCAGGTAAAACTGATTTTTAGTAAATTTTTGGTGATTTATTTTTAAAAAAAACGTTCGAAAAGGCATCATATTTTTCGTTTTAACCAAAAAAATATTTATTTCTGTTGCAGCTGTAAGCTGATCTTTTAAGCATAAACAATTTTGCTGCAAAATATTTAAATTTAATAAACTACAAACAAAGTCATCGTTAACTAAACTAACATTTAGGGTTACGCTATACGGGACGTCCGGCGCCGTCCGTCACCGTGCGTCGCCCGTCCGGCGCCGTCCGTCACCGTGCGTCACCCGTACGGCGCTGTTTGTCACTATCCGGCATCCGTAAGGCACCGTCCGTCATCGTTCGTACAATATGCTGTCGTACGTGAGCTATTTGCGCACCATACCACACGGTGACGGACGGCGCCGCACGGTGACGGACGACGCCACGCGGTGACGGACGACGCCGTACGGTGACGCAAGGGCCCCGGATGTTACCAAAAGCATAACGCAACCCTTATAGCTGTAAACTAATTAACTTGAGCGGGGGACATAAAGTCCGTCACCCCTAGCATTTGAAAAAATCTCGGTCGTTGTTAATTCACACAAAAGTAGTTTCCTCCCACACGTAATGATATGATTAAAATAATAATAGGCTTAGGCTTAGGTTTCGCGCAATGACTGGGTATTAATAAAATAGGCTAAGGGTTCAGGTTTAGGTTAAGCCTACACCTCACAAAAGTTTTAGACTTAGGCAAATAATAAACAGTAGTGTTGAAGACAAACATTTGCGTTCTATTGGTCGTGAACCAGTTAACGAAGTTCAAAATTAAGTAAGTACATTCTCGCATATAATTTGTTTCGCATTTGTACTGTAGTGACCCGAATAAGGAGGGTCCCCGTTTCGAGTCCCAATCAATAGAAGTCCGTATCCCTAGTAAGAGTCCATAAGCGGATAGAGTTCATATACCCTGCTTATAGTCCATAAATATTAAATATCCTTAATTGTAGTGCATAAATGACTCTAGGAACAAATAATGTTGAGTTAATCTGTAAAGCATGCTTAACTTTTGAAGGTACATTCTTAAGTATAACCTTGCATTATCGCGTCATGTTTTTGATGCAAGACAAAAGAACGTTTAATTCAGCGGATACTTGCAATATCGAATATATGTCACCAATAGTGGATAATCACCCTTTATAACAAGAGTGTACAACTGGGTGCATTCTGTGTATTAAAGAATGTATCCGGCACGCGTTGCGTTTTTTGCCTACCCCCTTGTTTGGGGGGGTCTGTATGCAGTTTTACATCGTAGTAATGCAGGAGCAAATTGTAACCCCCCTTGTTTAAAGGGCGTAGGTGTACTGAAGCATACTTAATCTCTTGCTTAAACCCCCTGATTGAGGGGGTCGAACAAAAATGCAACGCGTGCTGGTACATTCTTTAATACACAGAACGTACCCAGTTGCACACACTTGTTATAAACAGTGATCATCCACTCTTGATATCACTAACGAATGGTAGCAGAGGGCGGGTTGTTAAAAATAAATAACAGTCCGTAATCGAACAACAGGGGGATACCCTCTGGAGAGGCCAAATAAATATCAGTCTCCCCTCTTATTCAAGTCACTACAATACACAGTTGACCCCCCTGAGGTCACTTATCAATTTTGAAACACTGTAATAGTTCGTTAGTTTGAAAACCTATCGCTAACTGGCGATTGTTGCTGGACCGAAAATGCAAATTTTACTACAAAAATTCGAAAAACGAATTGAAAAAACAGCGCATTTCACTACTTAAGTTTGCTTCTTATCGAAAAATTAGTCAAATAATAGAGTCCATAAATGGCAATTATCCCTAATTGTAGCGTATAAATGACTCCAGGACCAGATAAAGTTGTGTTCAAAACTTTAAAGCGTTCTTAAATTTTGAAAGTAACATTCGAAAGTATTGAAAATATTCATGTGAGAAATGGTTAATTCAACGGATAGTTGCAATACCGGGTATATATCAGTAACGAATGGTGGCGGAGGGCCGGTTGAAAATAAATAACAGTCCGTAACCAAATAATAAGGGAGGGTACCCTCCGGAGAGGCCAAGTAAATATTAGTTCCCCTCCTATTATTCGGGTCACTACAGTAGTTAAAAAAATTAAATTATACTTCTAAGTACTTGTCATTTTTATTACGGTTTCCAGTATGGCCAAGCAGCCAGAATTCTGAGTTTATGCAAATTCAACGATATCATGCGTACACCAGGTGACTTCTGAGGGGGCAAAGCAATATTAAAATTTCTGACTGCATTTATCAACAGGAAAATTTGTGATCAAATACATGGACGCAGCCTGCATTTGATTTCGGGAGGGTGTCAACTTCACAGAACCGTGGTCAGGATTTTCAATTGGGAACGGTGGTCTGGGTAATCAGGAGTTACAGTAAATTTTGAGTTTTGAAGAATTTTCTAGCTAAGAGCACAGAATGCTCGACAAACTTTGAAGATATGTTTCGATAAATATTTAAACTTATCTGGGTAGAAAAGTGAGATGCGATCGCAATATCATCATACCCAGAGCCGGAGCAGCCGCCCCCGATACCCCACTTTTGGGGGAGCCCAACCTCTAAAATGGGACTCCACCCTAACCAGTTGAAACAAAAACCGTCGAAGTTTTAAAATGCGTCTAGCTTCTCGCTCGCAAGTTTAGGGCCCCCACCCTAGAGTTTGTAGGGAGCCGCCACCCCTGTCTGCTCCGGCACTGTTTTCATATTTTGTATATATCACTCACGCTCCCATTGCAAATTTCTGGATCGACCACCGATGCAAGTTACTCATTTCAAATATAGGTTTGATTTAAATTTGAAGTTAAAAAAATTCCATTTTGATGTTTTTTTCAATTTTGACAAAATTTAAGAAATACTTAAAGTGAAAGCGTGAAGTTTATCAACGCGAAAAAAATGCTGGCAAAATAATGGACAAAATACTGTTCAACACCGAACATTACGTTTTGTTTCATAATCGAATTAAAATATCCAAACTATTATACAGCTTATAATTGACTTAAACTTACGAAACTAATTTTTTTCAAATAATAGCCAATGTAAAGAACAGGGACGTGACAGTATTATAAGCATATTCCTAAGCCTAAGCGTAAGAATGAGCATATTCCTAAACCTAAGCCTAAGACAAGCAAAAACATTAGTTTAAAGCTTAAGCTTACTCTTTTCTAGTGCCACAGGAAAACGTTCCTCCCCTGACCTTTACACGGGCCAAAATAATAAAGTACTTAAAAATAATAAAGTAGTGAAAGAAATTTTTACATTTCGATTTTGTAATTAAATCAACCTTCGGCAGCGGAAATTTGTTACATATATTTCATTAAACTAAAAACTACGACTCTTGTGCAATTCTCGAACATTTAAGATTAAGGCTTAGCGTTGGCCGCAGAAAAGCCTCATCTTAAACCTAAACCCAAGCGCAAAGGAGAAAAATTATTATCCAAAATCCAAAACCAGCTGTGTTTTACACCAGGGGTGTATTTTAAACCAAAATGTAAACCGAAACAATTAATATCGATTGCCAAGAACATTATTGAATATGGCTGAGTAGCAACAGTTTTAGGTGTGCATAAAATTCACTAAAATGTCATTTGATTCTTTTTAAAAAAATTTCAAATACAGATCTAAGTTTACATCGGCGAACTTAATCCGCTAGCCTGAAAGCACGTTGTGTGATGATTTTATCAGTAATCTGTACCAACTTCGGCATCACACAACTTAAGTCGAAAGCCAAGCAATAACCTTGTATCACCTAAACTGCCTGAATGTATCAAGTTGATAATTTTAGGGGTTACTGAAAATAATCTGTTGGATTTAACATTTAAAAATGTGGGTCTCTAGACAATACCCGTTAGCAAAAATCTTTTTTACATCAGGACAATTCGGTTTCTGACAACTCGTCGACTGACAACTTGTAATTCGCAAATCTTGGCGTCTCAACAATTTGTCGTTTTTCACCAAAGCTAAAGAAGCCTGGGTGACAAGCTGACCCGCGAGATAAATTGCATTTGATGAAATATAGGGATTTAGTGTCGGCGACAAATTGCCGTGACACCGTACGCGATACAACGTCGAATAATACCATACTAATACAAAAATAAGTTACCTGGTGTACTCATGTTATATTGTGGAATATTATTACATTATTCAACAGCAACGTAGCATTTTGCACCACATAAGAACAATTTTAAAATTTCAAAACGCCAATTTCGGATCGGATTAAAACTTTGAAATACTTTAAAAACCATTTTCAACATTGAAATTTTCTCAAATACAAATTCAGCTCAAGGTTGCTGTCCGGCTTAACGCAAGAACACAAATTTTTGTGTTTAATCTGCGTTAAGACTACTGTGCTAATTCTGACGTAACCTATTTTAAAATTGAAATTTTACTAAAATTCACTGTTGTTATTCTCAAGGATTTCCGACAAGAATTTTGTCTTGCAACTAGCACTCGTATTCTCAATTGAGTATAGCACCAATCACCAGTTGGTAATAGTTTTTCAGACTCACAATCTGTTGCGGGTGCAAATCTCAAATTTTGCACAACAATAGGGTAAATAAAACCTGAAAGCTGTGATGAAGTTCTAAGCTCTCCGTTCAGAGATTCGAAAGTTCAAAAACTCTTCACCAATTGGTGATAGGTGCTACACACATTTGAGAATACGCTCATAGTAAACCAATTTAACGTTAATTATAAGCTATAGTTTGCGATTTAATTATACAATTTGCTAAGCTACGATGGTAGCAAAAAGTTTAGAAGGTGCGGAAAATTATCAAAAGGCAGCGTAACGGAGATTTGGCATAATAAACAAACCAGACTAAAGCATTTCAAAACTGTTTTTAAATTCTGAGAATATTGGAATTTCATTCCAAAAGTTCAAAACTTTACCAAAGTTATGCTGAACGAAGGATTTGATGCAAAAACAATTTCAAAATCATCAACCTTGTAATGTGTTTATTTCAACTGTCGTACAATGTTCAAATCACATTTAAATTCAATAATTATGAATTTTTGAAAAATTCCCAAATCTTATCTTACAACAAACAATCTAAAGTCAAAACTCGACATTGAATTTCGTGTGGTTTAAGGTTATAAAAACAAAAATTAAATTTTTTGAAACTATGAAAAATATTAGTTCACTTTTGAGAATCTGAATGATTAAGAGTCAGTACTCGTTTTTTCAAAATGTACATGGGACAATATCCCCTGTGCGTACCATTTCCATACGCCCCATAGCGAAAACTTGGGCGTACCGTAAAATCATTGCCACTGTATGATGCAATTTTTTTTAAGAAATTTTGTGTTAAAACTTTAAAATATATAGTAATTCAGAACATTTTCGGTAAATTATAGCGTTCACGGCTGAATTGAAGGTAAAAAAGTTTCAAAATATGCGTTCAAAGATAAAGTTATGAGACGCCAGTAGTAGTCTTGGCTTGACCTATAGCATAAATCTCTTAAAAATGACACAAAAACATCATAATAAATATTATTTACAGAATGTAATTACTATGGATGAACCCTTTTATTATTTGTTTGCACCTAAATAAATTTAGGGTAATAATGCAATACAGCATACAACTTATCTGCGGTCTGTAACAAAAGAGAGCCAAGAAGGGGTGAGAAAAGCGCTCACCCCGTGGTCGAAAACTTTTGGCCTCGTAGAACGATCGTAACTAAACCATTTGGAAACAATATATGCCCACACTAAGAAGTTTTCGGCTCCGTACATGTTAACCTTGTAACGGGCTGGGTTATCTGAGTATGCAGGCATATTTATTTATATATACTGCATCACTGAGCTTAAATAGGAACGCCAGAGTTATACTTTTAGGGTGTAAACTTCAGCGTATTAGAAACCCTAAGCGTAGACCTAAGCGTAAGGTCAAATCCACAACCGCATGCCTAAGTTTAAATATTAGCTCAAACACCCAAGTTTGTATAAAAACTATTTTATTTATTAAAATTAAGAGAATTTCTAGGTCGAATAATTTAAAATTTTTTACTTGAACCTCTCTCGTTCAAATTTTTTTAAAAAATCTGGCCGAAATATTAAAATATAGTAAACACATACGTTTTTCGCTACGTGAGCATGATTTTAAAACTGAAGTCAGCCGTTTTATCAAGCTCAACTTCATGAACCCTATCTGTAGTCGTAGACAATTCATTGATGTGTTAGTCACGCAATGCAGGGACAGTTTGGCATTTAGTTTGTCCTGCTTATGTACCAATTTTCAGATCTGGTCAGTGTCTCGCTGGCTTCTGCCTATGACCGGAGCTTAAAAGGTTTAGGGATGCGCTATACTTGTCGCGCGGTCCGTCTGGCACCGTGCGATATCGTTCGTGAACTACGCACGTACGATACCGTATGATGATGGACGGCGCTGGACTGTCATCAGACGTATTGCGCCACCCTAAGTATTAAATAGCAATGGAAATTTTTGCTTGAGGGTCCCATCATACGCGGCAGGGAGGTAGCCAGGAATTAATTTCGGGAGGGATAAAGTATTTTGCGAGAGATTATAGTGGAGCGAAAAATAATTTCTCACCCCTGTGAGTTATTGTACACTGTGTGAAAGTGTTGGTTTGAAGCTTTCAACAATTTGCGAGGGGATACCTTCCGACTAATTTTTCTCTTGTATACGACCCAGACGAGCAAATGATTCAATCCCTGCGTGTCTTCGACCGACTCTTGTAAAAAAACTCGGATACGCCTATCACTTTATATGGGTAGAAAAGTTAGGAACAAATATTTTGAAAGTTTATAGCATTCCAACATGAACAATAAACCGCGTTCTTTGCTATGTAAACTAATTCTAACAAAAGCTTAACATAAACCATACGAAACTATTCGAATTAAATCTTGAGTCAAATTTAGGCGAACAATTTGAATAGACATTTGTTACTATACATTGTCGCCAAGTTGAAACTTTGCAAAACCCTATAATTTTCAACTTTTCAGCAACAAAACTATTGAAATACTTAGCTAAATTTAATTTAAAGCTAAATTTAATTTAGACAATCTGTTCATACCTGATCGCTGGCGAAGACGACATAGCTAGTCTTGGTGGCCAATTATTGTCTATTCTGCAATGGAAGGCAGAAAGTTTTAGGCTAACAGATTTTATCCAAAAATCGATTAAAAGATTTTCTGGTCAAAATTTTAAACTAACACCTTAGATCTTGCATGTGTCCTTGAAGCCTAAGATCTGCCAGGGGCGTAGCCAACATTTCATTTAGAAGGATGATAGTTTAGTCTGAAATTTTTATTGCGAGACAGCTTAGCGAGCGAAAAAATTCTCTGACTCTTGCAGATTTTTCTACAAACGGTAGAATAGCGTTTTTCAAGTTCTTCTGCGAATTTTGGGCCGGGATATCGCCGTATTCCTTTTGTATACGCTTCTGAATTGGCCTGAAAAACATGGGCGTAACCAGGATTTTATTTCAGAAGGAGATAACCAGGGCCAATCTAAAGAACAGGGCCGGAGCGCTTTCCGGCGGGACTGTAATAGACTAAGCTTTAGACTACTTTGCATAAGCTTGGGCTTAGACTCAGGCTTAGGTATGGACTCATTCTTACGCTTAGATTCAGGCTTAGGCTCAGGCTTAGGTATGGACTCATTCTTACGCTTAGGTTCAGGCTTAGGCTCAGGCTTAGGTATAAACTCATTCTTACGCTTAGGTTCAGGCTTAGGCTCAGGCTTAGGTATGGACTCATTCTTATGCTTAGGCTTAGGAATATGCTTATATACTAATGTTCCGGCCCTGTTCTATACGTTGGCTATAACCAGTGTAATAGTGTTTTGCAAGCGTGCGTAGCGAGTGAGAAAATTGCTACACCTCTGCAGATAAATATACTGCAGACCGAAAAGGACCTATTTTGAGTGGTTCCAGAAATTTGATGGGACATAAATATTGCACTTATCACGTTTTGTATACAGCTATGCTGAAAATACACCACTTGAGCTTAAGCTTAAGCTTAAACTGAAGCTAATCCTAAGTTTCGCGTAAAAACAGTCTAAGTAATACATATTGCATGTCGCCTATGAAGCCAAAACAAGAGTCTAAGGTGAGGTAAATATCAAGCCTGCAACCATAAGAATTGTTGGAAGAGGGAGCGAAAACAAGATTCGTAAGGGGGCTACAAAAAAATTCCAACCATAGAATTCATTGAATTCTGTTAAAAAAATTTTGTCGTTTAGGAGGGGACTGAAAATGTCTGTAGGGGAGGGGCGGTGGCTCCCCTTTTGGCTCTACGTAATTTCGATAGTGTACAATAGTCAGGGGTAAGGTAAATATGTAAATATGCGACGCGTCTTTGTTATATAAACAATGGATAAAGTGAATATATCGCAACTGTAACAGATGCTTATCGTTACAAAATTGAGTAAAAAATGTGTAAACTTTTAACGAGAAAAAAAAACAATAATAAACTGGGCGGTCATTTTTAAATAAACTCATTTTAAAAGAGTATAAACTTTTCACTCTTTTCTTTAAAATTGCAGCTGCATTTAAGAGACCAAACGTATCCCAAACTTATCACTAAAACTCGCTAATTTTAGAAATTTTCTGCTAAAAAATACGAATTAAAACTCAATTAGAGTGCCATGGTTGACACCGGTTGTACCTTCCCCCTAAACAAACCAGTGGTAGGGCAAAAACGCAACGCGAGCCGGATACATTGTTTTCTACACAAAATATGCCATGTTGTACACTCTTGTTAAATAGCGATTATCCACTCTTGGTATTGCTAACATGAAGCTTAGTAATGCATTTTGGCTTATTTGTATATATTGCAAAAAGCACTGGAATATATAAAATTTTGCAAAAAACATTGTTTGAAAAATTTTGCAAAAAATTACGAATTGTGTTAGCTTCTAAAAGTCTTATTTACTTCTAAAATACGCTGAACACCAAGCCTCGCATTCTCAAATGTATGTAGCACCTATCGCCAGTTGTTGACGGGTCTTGTAACTTTCGTACCAGTGAATACCAAGGTTCGAAGTTCTGACCACTTTTTGCATTTCATTTAGCTTACTTCAGTGTTTAAATGTAGGATTCGCATTTGCAACCGTCCATCCGTTTGAAAACCTATTTTTATAGTTGACGGATATATGATATATGCATCCGAAAATATGGACCCAGAACGCGGATAACGCATCTTGATATAGAACCTACCCGAGGGTCAGCGGTATATGCAAACATAACTTCAAACATTTGAAAACAATTTAAAATGCTATTAACCACATCGACGTTTACACCAAACCAATTTGTATCTGACCAAGCATTAAGCATTTTAATGACCAGATTAAAATGTGCTTGTTAAACTGCCCCAACTATAAATATATTAAACCAGAACCAGAAACTTTATAGCCCCCCAACCGCAATGACCTTTGGTGAAGGTTTGCATAGCTTTACAAAATTTATTTGTTTAGCGCGTTTCGTTTTAAGTTTTGGTGCAATTTTGACGAAAAAAATTGTCTACATTTAGTAAAAAGATAAGTGTATGGCCGGAAAGATTTAATAACACCTTATTTATTTTCTAAAATTAACGAACAAGCCTCATTTTAACCAACCGGTATTTTTCACCACCGGTTGCACCCTACAAGGTACGTACATATTGGGAAATAGGAAAACTTGTTTATCCATAACCATTCGTGATCGTGAGCTCGGAGGTTCTCAATTGACATGTTTGGGGATGATCAGGGGAACTGTATTGAAGATCCAAGGTCGTAGCCAGCTCCCGTTAGACGGCTAAAAATCTCAGGAGGGGCATACAAGGATTTTCGTTGACTTACAAGTGAGGCTTAAAACTTCTACGGGAAAAGGGAAAAATTTCTCTAAAGGGTCTGCCCCCACATTCAGCATGTCCCATATTAACCTCGCTGCCGTCCCAAAATTCCACCATCCCATCACTAGAATTTGAGGTATGATAGAACGTGGTATTTTGGAATTTTGGGATTTCGGGATATGCTCGAAGGTGGGATTTTGGGATTTCGAGATATGTTTGAAAGTGGAATTTGGGATATGGTCGAAGGTGGAATTTTGAGACTTCGGGATAAGGTCGAAGATGGGATTCTGCGATTTCGGGATATGGTCGAATGTTGAATTTTGCGAATTCGGGATATGGTCAAAGGTGGGATTTTGGGACTTCTGGGTGGTATTTTGGGATTTCGGGATATGGTCAAATTATGAATTTCGGGATACGGTCGAAGGTGGGATTTTGAAATTTCGGGATTTCGGGATATGGTCGAAGGTGGAATGATCATAAAACCTACGCCTAAAACTAAACCGAAGTCTTAGCCCAATGTTTTAAGCCTAAGCTTAAGCACAAAATTTAGTAAAAGGGTTATTTGAGGATCTAATCCATGCTTAAACCAAAGCCTATTCCTAAAGCCTCAACATGAGCTTATACAGTCTAATTTGTGCTTAAACTAAAGCCTGCTCCTAAGCATAAACGAAGCCTAAACCTAAGCCCATGCTAAAGGCTAAGCCTTAGCCTAAGATTTAGCCCATGGATCATTTAAGTTTAATGTATGTCTAAATTAACGACTATTCCTAAAGCCTCTGCAAAAGCCTATGCCATTTACGGTCTAGTTTATGTTTAAACCAAAGCCTGCTCCTAAACCTAAGCCTAAGCCCAAGCCTAAAGTTAGCGTAAGCTTAAGCTTGTTAAGCCTAAGCTGCAGCCTAAGTCAAAGCCGAAGCCGATAAGGCTAAGACACCTCTTAAGTCTATATCTCAGCGTGAACAGATCCTACGCATAAACGCCTAATTCTAAACCTAATCCTAAGATGGATCCTTGCCAAAATCCTAAACCTAAGACGAAGCCTTACCTATTCCGAAACCAATTCTTGAACGAAACAGTTCGCTAATCCTTAACCTAAGCCTACGTCTAAGGAACTGCTTGCAACGAATTCTACTGAAATCAAAAAAATCCCAAAATCCTGCCACAAGCAAAAGTTATCAACGTTTTAGCTGGGACGGCAGGATTTTGGGACGAGAGTCGTCTAAAATTCGCAAGTCAGACTGGACTAAAATTGTAACACAACAGTAAATATTTACATAATTGTTCATATTTACACATAATTGCTGTATGTCTGCATATTACAAGCCTAATGTCCAGCCTTCAAGCTAAGATGTATGAATTGTCTAGAAATGAACACATAGAATTTAGTGAAAATGTAAACATATGAACAAATTGTTATCCCGGGCCGTAGCTAAAGTGAGGCCAGGGGCACTCAGCTCCTCCCTGAAAAAATTTTGGCCCCTTCTAGAAAATTTTTTGACCTTGCTTATAAGTTAGCGAAAACCCTAATATGTCCCTGCTGAAAATTTTTTAGCCCGCCCTAGCAAGGTGAGCTGGCAACGAGCCTGTGTCATACCCATGCAAGAGAGCAAGCTTAGGAACAAGCATGTGCGTTTGAAAATGTTTAGCACTTTTCTATTTGCGGACACAATAAGACGTTAGTTCGTTGGGGCGGATCAAGTAAGATACGGATACAAGATAGATCTGCTCGCAAGTGTTGTCGTTGCAAGAAAATTGATGCATTTGGCCTAATTTATAAATCATAAACAATTTTAATGTTTGCTTTGCTTTATCAAACTGTACGATTTCGAAACGCAAAAAAAGTATTCTGAGCACCGCAAATTCGTTTGATTCGCCACTATTACATCGGACACTGTCTATGCAGCTTGGTCCTTAACCAGCTCACCTTGCTTGGGGGATAAAAATTTTCAGGAGAGGCATACAAATGTTTTCGATGACTTACAAGTAAGATTGAAAATTTTCTGGGGGGGGCAATTGTTTTCGGGGGGGGGGGGCTGAACACTCCCAAATATCCCTATGGCTACGGTGCTGCTAGGCAGTGATATTTCTAAGCTAACTGAGAAATTACTTATAAATTTTAATGCAAAATGCAACAAAATAATTTTTGGCATAACAGTAATTAGACGTATTAAATTTTAGGAAGTCGGTCGACAAAATAAAGTTTAAAATGATTGTACCAATGACCGAGAGCCCGCATATGCTCTGCTGTACTTCCGACTTTGTCTGTCAGCGGAATTATTTTCTGAAAATTGTGCAAAGTAGGTGCAATTAACAGGCGGAAAGAAGAAGTTAGAGAATGTGTTAAAAATCGTAAAAACAATTGATAATAAAGCTTACAAAATGTTTACAAAATGTCTGAAAGATTTCAATGAATTGAAACTTCTATCCAAATACTTTATATATATACATATATATATATATATATATATATATATATATAGATATATATATATATATATATATATATATATATATATATATATATATATATATGAATATACAAGTCTGAATAAGGGGAGATATCTTTACGAAATTTCGGGACAGAGTTGATACAGGTACCATATGCAGGATGTAAAATACCCCGCATAGGTCAAAAAATTTTTCTTGCTCGCTACGGTCGTTTTCGAAAAAAACGGTTTAACGAGATCCATCCCCTCCCGAAGAAAAACGTGGGTGGGCTACGACTATGAAAGTAAATCTTCAAATTGAATAAGCTTTAAACAATGGAACGGATATTTCAAAAATTTAAGTATTTGAAATGTATTGATTCAAATATGATTGTAGTTTGAAGTTTCCATCGAGAAAATCTTTACTTTTGAGTTAAATAACTATTCGCTCAACGAAAATGAGCATTTTACAATGAGGGTTGTGCTGGAGCGTCAGCTTAAACACAGTTTAGCTAAAACCATAAAGAATGATTAAAATTATTGATATTTTACCGTAAACTAAAATTCCGCTGAACGGATTCGTGATCAATTGCCACTGAATCACGGGCGTCCGCAGAAAAATATATTTGGTGGGTATCGAATAATTTTGGGAGGCCCCAACAATTGCAATTCAAGATTCTTCACTTTTAGACTCTACTGGATGGTGGGTTAGTCCAATTTGGATGGACACGGCCCGTATAGACCCAGTGGGGATGCCCTTGTCTTGAATATATTTTTACTTTTTCTAAGTGATTTAAATTATCATCTATAAATAGTTTTTGCCGTATGATGCGACTTGTTAACCTTGTAGATAATGCTAAATTTAACAATTAAGTACAACTTAAACAAGTTAAATGAACTTTTATTATAGACCATAATTAATTTTCAACATTTTTTATTTTCGTATCATTTGGCTGTGGTGGCTTTTGTTCATTTTAGTTACCTATCAAACTTCAAGTCCCCCCCGAAAACAATTTTAGATGGCCACTTGAAAACTAAATGTCTTGCCCCATTTATATCGCTCCACTTCAAATTTACATTTTCTTTACCCAGGGGAACAAGCGTTGTCAGAGCTAGCGGTGGACACTTGACCTTGGAAGCTATTTTCAAATCGTACTATACAAGCTAATTGGAATTGTTTTACAATACAATATGCACTGGTTGGAATGCAGAAATATGTTTAAGTTGCAAAAATTCAACGTTTTCTGCAAAATGTTGCGATTTTTAGTAAACATTTCAGTTATACAATTTCAAAATTATAAATTTTTAGTCCAAAATTACGGGTCCATAAACCAACAGAAACTCGATTAAAATAGTTGACACGAGCGAAATTTGTGAGCGTAAAACCGTTTGAATACCAGGAAGATGGTGGAAATTATGGCCCATGTAAAGATCACGGGTGGAATGTTATTCTGCGGGATGGCAATAGAGTAAGGTTAAGCTTTAGACTATTTTTTGGTTTAGGTATAAGATCATTCTTACGCCGAGGCTCAGGAATATGCTCATACTACTCTAACGGCACTGTTATGTACATTGGCCCAAATTATTTGCTTAAAAAATAACTGCCATGTATGAATATTATGTCATAAGTTTGCCTTTGTTTCAAAGCATACTTCTGCCCGTATCGCAATAGGTCTGCATTTCGATGCACGACGTTTGGTAGCCGCACCTTTGCAGCAAACCCGCCCCCTGAAAAGATTTGTCCCCCCACCCGTAAAAAATTTTCAACCTTGCTTGAAAGTCAACGAAAACCTTTCTATGCCTCTCCTTAAAAATTATTAGCCACCCTTATCAAGGTGAGTTGGCTACAGGCCTGCTTCACAGTTCAAACATAACAGCATTCAATTGCAGTTAAAGTTGACTGTGGTAATTTGCAAGCATTGTACGAAAAAATAAAGCTTAATTACTTAGCTAAACTCAGTCTTGTTGGTAGCCAAATATAAAATTTATACATGGAGCTCAAAAATTTTCCAGAGGAAAATCTGAGCTTCGTATGCTTCCCCGTTAGCTACAACTCCGTTCTAAAAATTATTCATCTTCTAAGTTCCAATATAAAGACACGTTTGCCAGCTGTCAAGCGGTATCGCAGGCATGGAAGTGAACAACTTGAACTCTCATTGTACATATATATGTATATATATTTATATATATATAATATCTAAACAACGTGATACGTATAAGAATAAACACAAACTTCTACGCATTTGTTTGTCTCGAATATTAAGTTTCAAATTTCACAAAAAGTTTTTGGCTTTAGGATACGCCGTGAAATAGGCACAGAGCACTCGAATGAGGTATTTGCCGGTGGTACAAGCGGATGTGAAAAATGCCGGGTTGCAGCAGGAGGTGATCGCAATTTGCCGGAGCCGGAAATGAGGCGATATTAGGTGATTAAAATAAATTTTAGTCCGCTAATTTTAGCAAATATCAGTAAGATGTTGTTAATTGTTTTGGTTTGACACCTTATTTTTTATGATATCTCGGCAACTTTTTTTCGACCAAATTGTACCAAATGTTAAAGCTAAACGCACAAAACAAAGAAATTTTGTAAAATTGCTGCAAAATTTCACTACTGAAACTGCCGGAACCTCCGGCAGAATTTTTACTGCAGTTGAAGGTCGATTATTTGGCGGAGTAGACTTCCGGTTGTCCCCTGGTATTAAGCGATGTTGAAATCACAAATCCTTTGCTGTGTGAAATTCTCAAGATTCAACTTAAAGTTCACTACTTTTAGAGATCCGATTCAAAGTTCAAGTGTAAAAATTTAGCAAATTTCAAATGATCATGGGACGGATAATTTTTGTCGTAGGACGCTGGATGCTTTCAAATCTTAAGCCCTATTCAAACGTGTAAGTTTTTGCCGCGACAACTTGCAGTTGCAAGTTGCACTTGCAAGTATGGTCCAAAATCTTGTTCGAAAAGTTGCAGATGCAAATAATTCATTAAAAATCATAGCTAGGAATTTTGTTCACACGTGAGACTAACCATGCAAGTGAGCTGCAAGTTCTCGCAGCAAAAGCTTGCACGTGCGAATAGGGCGTTAACGTTTTTAAAGCATGTTTACAAAATAATTGAGCTCAGAGTGAAAAATTTTTTAAACTCGCGTCCTATGCTTTTTGTATTTTTATCTATTTGACTACAAAACAGATTGTGAGCTTTAGATAAACAATTAGCATCGCAACATTTTCAGAATGGTAAAAGTTGGCCAATGTAAAGAACAGGGGCGGAACAGTGTTTTAACCATATTCCTAAACCTAAGCATAAGCGTAAGAATGATCATATTCCTAAGCCTAAACCTAAATAAAGCAAAAAAATTTAGTCTAAAGCTTAAGCTTACTCTATTTTATTCCCACAGAGAAACGTTCCGCCTCTGATCTTTACATGGGCCGTAAAGTTGGTATGGATGCAATACAGGATCCGCTAATGGCTGGCATGGCTCATCAGCACTTATAAATAAAAGGCCAATGTTACTTTGTAAGGGGCGTAACAGTAGATTAGGCGTATTACTAAGCCTAAGCCTAAGCGTTGCAAAAATGGGTTCCTAAAAATAAGCCTAAGCCTAAGCAAAAAAATGTAATCTAGAATCTAAACCTACTCTTTTATAGACCCACCAGAAACCGGGACGGCCTTTAATGTAAACTAGACCAAACGATGAAGCCCCTTAAAGTAACATGGGCCAATAAAATAACCGCTATGCTAGAATAGCGACCCGAATAAAGAGGGATAGAGGAGTCCGTATTTTGAGTCTCACTCAATAGGAGGCAGTATCTGTTGCTTAAGTCCGTTACTGGATAGAGTTCGTAAGTCTTGAAAAGAAACCATTAAAGAGACCAACGCTAAGAGTAGCCTAGCCTTTTCAAATAAGTACCAGACTATGAAAATCAGGCTCGCTCTTGATCGAGTCACTAAACAAAAAAATTTTCGTAACAAACAGTATAAATTCCAAGCCATACAACTTGCAAATTCCTAAAACTGCATTTGACTTCTACGACTCTTTCTATTAAATTCCTAACTATGCTCCTCCTGATAACTCCGGGTAATATTTCAAGTGTCCCAGTTTAAATTTGCACCGTTTAACAATATTTGAACTTGACTGCGGTCATATAATTATTTTCAGAAGGAAATGTGCAAATCTGCTGAATAAGTTGATGCAGTTATTGGTGCCAATTTGTTAAAGTGACACAGTTCAAATAATAAGTCAATGGTGAAAAATAATCTTTTAATTTTTTATAATAGGTTATCTTATTCAAATTTCGCTGGACAGCATTCTCAAACTGTAACACTTAAAAATATCATATATATGTGCATATATATATATATATATATATATATATATATATATATATATATATATATATATATATATATATATATATATAATATGCACATATATATGTATATATGTAGTGACCCGTATAAGAGAGGGGACTGACAATTATTTGGCCTCTCCAGAGGGTACCATCCTGTTATTCGGTTGCGGAGTGTTATTTATTTTTAATTCACACTCCGCCACCCTTCGTTATTGATGTAAATCCGGTACTACAACTATCCGTTGAATTAAACGTTTATTTGTCTTGTGTCAATAGCTTGAGTGATAATGCAAGGTTATACTTTTAGGAATGTACTTTCAGAACATAGGCTCGCTTTAAAGTTTTGAACTTAACTTTATTTGGTCCTGGACTCATTTATGCGCCACAATTAGGGATAATTGACATTTACGGACTCTGATTTGGGTTTAGGGACTCTATCTGCTTACGGACTATTTGTGAGATTAGGCCGACTTTGCACACAGGGAATGCAGGAGTAATCCTTGCGTTTTCTAGAAATTGCTGATCATTTTTGATCTCAACATGACCGGAAACCAACAAATTTCAAAAGGGATACGCATGCAATTTCAATTGACTTACAAATGGAAATAAAACTTTTTCTCGGAACAGCTGGGACTTTTCTGGTTTATCTCTGGCTGTGGCTCGCGTATATTGCATAGCAATTTAACATCAACATTAGTACGTAAAACCAACAGTGGATGACACATCATTCAGAGTATGCAACTTGGTAGATTCTGCATAAAATAGAATGTACCCTTCACGCGTTGCGTTTTTACTCTACCCCCTTTATTTAGATGGGGTTACAACCTGTGCAAACCATGACACTTTATATATCCGACATCAAAAATCACTCTTGGTAACACTAAGAGTGGATGATCACTCTTTATAACACGAGTGTGCAACTGGGTACACTCTGTGTATTAAACAATGTACCAGCGGTACACTCTGTGTATTAAAGAATGTACCAGCACGCGTTGCATTTTTGTTCGACCCCCCCTCAATCAGGGGCGGGTGGGGGGTTAAGCAAGAGATTAACAGTATGCTTCATTACACCTGCCCCCCTTAAACAAGGGGGGGTTACAATTTCCTCCTTTACTACGATATAAAACTGCATAAAGACCCCCCTAAACAAGGGGGGCAGGCCAAAAACGCAACGCGTGCCGGGTACATTCTTTAATACACAGAATTTACCCAGTTGCACACTCTTGTTATAAAGAGTGATCATCCTTTCTTGGTAACACTGACCAAAGAATTCAAATATAAAAATTATACTTTTTAAAACTATGCCACTATCGTTTTCAGTAATTAACATTTAATTAAACTTTCACCGCAAACCTCGCTATAAAACTTAATTTCGACCCTCAGGCAATACAATTAATATTTCTCACGGGCATAAAACATTACAAAATACTTTTCGGGTCAAGGATATTTTTCATCACCCCCCAAAGTGAAATTTGAAAATCTTTCGTTCTTTAACAATATTAATCAAAATGAAAATTTAAACATCATTCAAAATATTTTGCCGACAAACTTGGCTGGGGCATAAAGGTAGTTTGTGCCTAACAAAACAAAAATCATTCCTCTTGCAGCGGCAAGACTCTTCCAAGAAGTTTTAATACTAAAATTACGTCTAGAAGCTTCTGGTTCGTTTCGCTTGCGAAATTTCAGTCTTAGTTTTAGGCGCACGGTATATGCTAATCAAGCAATCAACTAACGTTTTCGAAGACACACAAAACTAAAATATTTTATTAGAACACTTCAATTTTAAAATTGTAATTCGCCAATTCCTCCAAATTCAACACATACTGTTAACTCTGGTTGTTTACACTGCAAAAAATGGTGAGTCAAATTGACTCTCCGAAATAGGCTCTACGGCACTACACGAACTGAGCCAAATTCGACTCCAATAGAATCAAATTTGACTCGCTAAATCGCACGTTTGACTCTGGCGGAATCAGATTTTGACTCAGTTTGTGTAGTCCTGTAGAGCCTATTTCGGAGGGAGTCAATTTGACTCACCATTTTTGCAGTCTACACTCATCCCAAGGGCACATCCAGTGGTGGATGAGGAGATGCATCCCCTCCCACCGGCTGCCAAGTGTAAATTTTTTTCACGATTAAAATCAAACTACATGTGCCAAAACATATCATTTTTCACTTGTGCATCCCCTACGAGGAATTTCTGGATCCGACATAGGCTCATCTTGCTTGAAAATCCTAACTCTAACCACGCACCTGGAATAGCTGAAAGAGTCAACAACTATTGACCAAAGAATGAGCACTGTTTGAAATTTACAGCCGGCTATTCTGAATCAACTAAGAAATATTTCTAAATTTATACTAAACAGTACACTTTTACTTATACTTTAAAATCTAAAATTGTATACACTATAATGCAAGGTATACATAGATAAACTCAAAGGTCACCGGTATCATTGCACTGTACTGATGCATCTTAATTATTAAAGTATCGATTGTAAATGAACTCGCTATGGGGGGGGGTTACATACTGCGAGGGTAGGGCAAAACGTTGTGGTTTTACAGGTCAGGTTGAAAATTAACGCAAAATCATTTGATTCGGCTTTTTTGCTGAACAATTAGTCGAAACCAACTCTAACAGAAATTAAATAATCAAAAGCATAAGTATTCGCTTACGCCCTAAGTCCAACTAATATGGGGTGAAGTAAAAAAATAACAGTCCGTAATCGAATAAACTAGGGGTACCTTCTGGACAAACAAAATATAAGTATTAATCTTGTAGTTCACATGACACAAGTGTTAATTAATTTGAAAGAAAAAGTACAACTTAATAGTTTACCTCAATACACTTTTTAGTCCATTTGAAGAAAAATATACAAACAAGTCTTGTTGCCGCATATTCGTTGACAGTTTCGTGTTGCAACATTTCCTGAAAAAAAAACAAATATACTTACGTCGCTAAAGTCACATAAAATAAGATATTCACAACTGTGTGTCTTCAAAAAATTTGAATTAAAAACAATTTTTTTCGGTTTGGCAATAAAAAAGCTGGGCCAATGTAAAGAACAACGACGGAACAGTATTATAAGCATATTGAAAAGGACTAAACCAAGCAAAAATATTAGTCTAAAGCTTAAGCTTACTGTTTTCTAGTCCATACAGAAAAACGATCCGCCCCTGTTGTTTACATCGGGTAAAAGCTGTAACATTTTTTACATCATTGGCAATTATTTGATAGTTAAAGATAGTCAGTTGTGATGAACACGCTAATGTTTCATTTTTCGCTTCCGAACTCTTTCATAATCTTAAAAAATTGAAATATTTGCAAAACTCTCGTGTAGGGTTGCGTTATACTCGCCGCTGCGCGCTGACGTGCGACACGGCAAAATTGCTGCACGCTGCCGCACACCGCTGCACGCCGCCGCCATCAGGGTGACGTGCAGCGGCGACCGGCGCAGTAAAGTATAGCACAACCCTTCAACTTAAAGCAGTAAATTATTTTTTCCACATCGAAAATTCTTGATTCACAAACGATACAAACGTAACCGAACAATAACGAAATGATGATGGTATTAGCTGAAAATTATTAAATACTGCGCGGTAGGCTAACGCTCAAGCTTTGAACGCGGTATAACGAACGACAGATCGACACCCGATAACTTGTCGCCCGATGACTAGTAATCCAAAATTACATCGACTCGACAATTTGACGTCCATCGTTATACTTAGGCTTTAGGGTTAGGATTACGCTTAAGATGATTATACTTAGATTTATTAATAGGTTTTAGGACACTGTTTGGCGACAAGTTGTCCGGTTAACGAATTGTCGTAGATTGATTAAACAGACAGTACCATGAGTAAATTTTAATAAAATTTGAAGAAATGACTGATATTGGTCCTCTCCAGAGGGTACCCCCCTGTTATTCGGTTACGGTCTGTGATTTATTTTTAGCCCATGGTCTGCCACCCTTCGTTACTGATATAATATATCCGGTACGCAACTATCCGCTGACTGAAACGTTTATTTGTCTTGTGTCAACAACTGGAGAGATAATGCAAGGTTATACTTAGGAATGTACTTTCAAGATTTAACGGTTTAAAGAGTCGTTTATGCGCTTACAATTAGGAATAATAAACATTTATGGACTCCAATTAGGGTTTAGGGACACTATCCGCTTACGGACTCTTATTAAGAATACCGAGTCCTTTTGATTGCGACTCAAACGGGGGACCCCATCTAATTAGCCCCCCTCTTATTCGGGTCACTACAGTATATAGCTTGCTGATTTTTTATATGTGCTTATTTGGTATTAATAATATACGACTCAAAGAGTAATCTTACAATCTCAAGCGTCAAGCTTTACCACATTCGATCAAATTAACGCTAATGTGCAGGGAAAGTGAACAAAATACATCCTTTGTTCTACTACCAATCGTCGGTGGCTACAGCTATTTAGACAAAAAAGCTACGCCGAGACGGCTGTGCTGTTGTCTTACTGTCCCGCGCATCGCCGCTCGCCGTCGCACGTCATGAAACTAATTTTCAACGCCTCGAAACGCCGTGCGGACTTCATATTTATTTGGCTGACGCTCAGCAAGAACACCGCAATGGTGTTTGATTGTTGTCTTTTGTATAACAGGCACACGACTATGTACCTTACACCTTTAGTCTCGTCGTCTCTATACCGTGCACTATGCGAGTCCGTAGTCCGTGGAGTCCTCAGCCAACACTGAAAAAATTGTGGCCCGCCTGCAAAATTTTCAATCTTGCTTAAAGTGAATGTGAAAACCTCTGTGTGTTCCTCCGGAAAAATTTTAGGTTCCAACAGCAAGGAGAGTTGGTTACGGGCATATATGACTCTATGATTTTCGCAAAAAAACTGCTTTGCTGTTGTGGTTTACAGACCGACGCAGTGCCCAAAAAGGGTATCAATTATAAACTTTAAATATTAATATGAAATGTGTGATTTTAGATTCGTCATTGTTTCTCGTGGTTTTCGTCCATAGTTTTAAGTTTTCAGGTTTGAAATGGTCAAAGTTTTGGTCCATGTATAGATTATTGGCGGAACGCCTTTCTGTGGGCTAGAAAAGAGTAAGCTTAAGCTTTAGACTAATTTTTTGCTTGGCTTAGGCTTAGGAATACGGAGCTGGTTTGGCTTAGGCTTAGGAATTCGCTCATTCTTACGCTTAGGCTTAGACTTAAGCTTAGGCTTAGGAATATGCTTATAATACTGTTCCGCCCGTGTTCTTTGCATTGGCCAAATTTTTCACTGCAGCACAACATGTTTTTAAGATTGCAATGGATTGCATCGGCGGTCCAGCTACTTGCTAAACAATCGTCAGGCAGAACGCGTCTCTTTATAAGCTGACATTTTATTTCGTTTGCTAAATACCTTTATAACGCTTTTAAAATTAAAATTGTTTCAACTAAATAACTCGAAAAACGTACTGTTAATACGTCACTCATTCAAAAACTATTCTGCCACTTCTTCTGCAAACACCCACAATTTTAGACTGAAAAATTTGTTGTGTTTGCTTCGAGAATGGTAAAAATTTCAAAGAGAATAGTGTCAACCAGTTCCGCTGGAAAAGAATACCTTGTCTGAAATCTATACAGCGTAGGAATCACGGCGCATGTATAGAACAGGGCCTTAACAGTAGTATAAGCATATTCCAAAGCCTAAGCCTAAGCCTAAGCCTAAGCCAAAAAAATTAGTCTGAAGCTTAAATTGATTCTGTTGCAGCACCTATGGAAAACAATCCGGCTCTGATCTATACATGGGCCGTACACGTAGCATCTAGCGCTGACAGGTGTGTTAAGATAAACAAATACTTACCCTTGCGAACACTTAATGAAATTTTTACTGTATGCTATATATATTTGCTAATTTTCTGAGGGTGAAAAGTAGTAAACTAGGAACCGTACCATCTTTATCCACAAAAAATTTTCTGACGGAAGATGCGTACGTTACCGCAGCTCCCAATATGGCTCCGCTACTTCACTTAGCTACTCCACTGACTGAGAACCAAATGCGTAGCTGGAGGGGGAAGGAATTTGAGGTGTCAAACTCCCTTTAGGATTTTTGGCCAGGGGTTTTAAACGCGATATCTGTTCGAAACACAAGAAACCCCCTCGAAAATTTTACAGAATGTAAGCTTCTGTTCAAAAATCCTGGCTACGCCCATACTGGGAACTTAGGTGAGCCTACTGTATCAGCTGTTAAAATTAAAAATTTTGCATGGCGGGTGGACCAAGGAAAACTTGTAGGTCGCGATAGTCTTAGCCCAAATTAAACGCACTGGTTTATCAGAACATTATTTATTAAACAATTTGGCAATTCTTGCTAATTTTTACTGGTTTTTGTTCAGGATTGGCCCCATCAGCCGCATTACTGTGAACTATTCCAGGTACAGCTCGTCTAATCAGTTTAGACCAATCATTCTTAAAGTAACTCTATTTATAAACGGCATTCAAACGCAAACTGTCCGAAGTAAATATTTCAACGGCTATAAACTGGCGGATTTGTTGCAAATAATGGCCCAAATATATTATGGCACACGTCTGGTTAAAATTTTATTTATTCTTTCTTTCACTCGCTTCACTTTTAGGTAAAACAAGATACGAGCAGTTTTAGGTTGAAATTAGATTATAAGCGTAAAACTATGCTTGTATGTTGAGTGTTTTTTGTTCGGAATACAAAAATGTTTTAAACGTTTAAAAAACGTATACCAGCTTATAAAACTGAGTATCGAAATATATTTGTGTTGCGTTTCTATAAAATGATATAAGCATTTGCTGAAAGCACTATTCAAACGTGTAAGTTTTTGCAACGAGAACTCGCAACTGCGACCGACATGGAATACTTTTAGCTGCAAGTATTTGCAAGAGGACACTATTTTCATTGCGAATCTTGTCATGCGATTGTAGGAATAATTTTCAGGCAACTTCATTACATATCAAACAGATAGCTGTGAATGTTTTGATGAAGTATACTTGTCAGGAATAATTTGCAGCTGCAAGTTCTCCGAATTTGCTCATTTCATGACTTGAACAAACTTTCATAACCGATAACTGCTTAAAATGAAAAATGCGAATATCAAAATATAAGCGCAAGAAATTTGAGATTTGCAACTGCATTCATACATGCGAATTAAATTTAATGGCACGAATTCCAGTTAATTATTTGCAGTTGCAAGAATTTCAAAGCTGCTTTGTGACCACACTTGCTCATCCAAATTGCACGTGCAAGTTTTGTTGCAAAAAATTGCACACTAAATTGGGCTTAAGCCTAAGTTGACGCCTTTTTTGTTTAGGACCTGTTCTCAACGGTGGTGGTAAGAGGGGCGACGGGGCGCGCTCTTCCACTGGTCCGAGTCGACCCAAAATTATTTCAGCATAGTTTGTAATATTAAATTCGTTTATTTTTCTGAAAAAATGTTAAAAAAAATTTGAACTTCGCGCAAATTCACTAAGCACACTTTTTGACAATTACCAGTTTGTTAAATTTTGTGGTTTTGGTGCAGATTTTTGTCAACTCACAGATTTGACAGTCGTCTTATTGAGGATCAAGAATGGTTTATCTAGCAGTAATACCAAACATCATTTTAAAATACTCTCGTTTTTAATATGGCATTTATGGTCAATGTTACTTTTTGACCCGTAACAGTAGATTAAGCGTTTTCCTAAGCCTAAGCCTAAGCCTAAGCGTTATTCCTAAGCCTAAGCCTAAACATAAGCCTAAGCAAAAAATGTTGTGCGGAATATAAGCCTACTCTTTTACAGACCCGCCAGAAACTGGGACGGCCCTAAAAGTAACATGGACCGCATTTATTAACAAATCGTTAACTATGATTCAATAATACAATAATATATAGAAAATAGTAAGCAGTTTATATCTTAACTATAATAACCGAATACAATTCTAATTTTAATCAAATTTTTCCAAGAAATAACACGCTGTTTAGAACGTGGCTCACGTCTGAAATTATTTGAACCGAATTTGACCCGTCTCGTGTTTTGGATTGGATCTGCTGCCCCAAAACGTTTGACTCATCTCGTGTTTTGGATCGGATCTCCTGCCCCAAAACGAAGTTGAAGTAAAAACAATAGCCAGCCTAATGCCAGGAAATTTTTTTAAAATCGTTTTGTGTAACCGTTGCGAGTGGTTACTGTTAAAAAAATTGCATAAATTTAGGGCTCCTATCTACCGTGTACCATTGTTAGTCCTTACGTCAACGTGTACGTGTGTGTACAGTTTCAGTTGTACGAACGATCTTTTAGAGTGACTTATATTTTTAAATGAGAATCAATCGAATTTGGGACATTAAATTTCCGGTACCTAAGTTCAACCCCAGCGTTACATAGGCACAGATGCATAGAGCATCAGTGAGTCCGA
This sequence comes from Enoplolaimus lenunculus, assembly GCA_030248215.1. Taxonomy (NCBI): domain Eukaryota; kingdom Metazoa; phylum Nematoda; class Enoplea; order Enoplida; family Thoracostomopsidae; genus Enoplolaimus; species Enoplolaimus lenunculus. The sequence continues at coordinate 183,367 of JASANG010000916.1, forward strand.
GGGTAGCAGCGTCGGAGTACGCTAGGATGGGTCCACCCTCGAAGATTTCGGGGTGAAGCCGGGTTACGATAATCAAAATATTTTTCAATTTTTCAGTTAAATGTTTGTTATGGTGGGGCTCTTTTTTCGAATGGGGTCCTCTCAAATGGAAGGTATGGCCGGTGGCTGGTTCGGTCCCGGACGATAGAATGAATACGTGTGTGCAAGGTTAGAAATGGTGATTTTAAAATTTTGACCGTTTTAAAACTTTAGTTTGATTGCTATTTTGTAGGCAACTTTGGTTTTATAGGTTGTTTCTCAACAGTTCGCATAAACGTTACCAGGAGTTCATTTCAAAAGGGTATAACATCTTAGGTAGGAAATTTACTAGGATGTGCCGTAGTTAGCGAGAATTTTTATCGCATCCATGATACCTGTAGGTTATTCTAAAGTCTGTTAAAAGTGCTTTTATCTTAAACTGTTCAGAAATTGTTTGGAACGAGGTATATATATACTAATATTCCTCTCCTTTATAGGCCACAGCTTGCACATGGCGCATTTGCTAAACCGTGTTTAATGTATCGAAATCAGAGTGAAGTGCAGTAAAATTTAAAAAAATTAAAATTTGAAAAAAATACGAACTAACTTTATAAGGTAAGTGGGTTGTTTGAAATGAATACTGTTTAGTCGGGCGACGAATTGTCGTGCGGGTGATCTACAAGGAGCGTAAATAACTTCAGACAAAGGGGATATCGGATATTGAAATAGGCAATTCTAGATAATTTTATAGTCTGCCATCGTTTTAAATAATACTTTGTTCTTATATTTGCATGTCAGCAAAAGATAATCTATGATTGACAAACCGAATGTTTACGAACTCTCTAAACGCTTAAACTCACTTGATTTAAGCTTAAGCTAATTCAGCTGCATTGTTAACAAGCAGGTTTTTACGTTTAAACTCACTTAAAATTTTACATATTTTTAGCATAAACTAAACTTAATGAATTCTTAGATACCAACACATAATTTGTAAGCTGCACTTGTTTACTTAAACCTAAAATAAGTTTACCTTAATCATGTGTTCAACTTAAAATTACGTTAGTCTAAGTTTTAAGCTAACAATTTTAGTTCAGCTAGTGCCTGTTCTGCCATTTAAGTTTTACTTAAGCAATAATATTCAAGTTTAGTTGAGTTGTAAATTAAGTGTAGATTTTAGAGAGTGCTTATATAGAACGGTACTGGTCTTGCAAGTATATACTGCAACCATATTAGCTAGTTTTGTAGCGATTTGAATAAGACTGTGAAGACTGTTTTTTATTTCGCCGTACGAAAAGATACTCCTTCGTTATTCAGTTACGGACTGCTATTTATTTTCAACCCATGCCGGTTTTTAGGACCCCGTACCTTTCACTTGAGTTTTCTATGATTTAAGTACGTTACTTTGGAATATAATTTTGAAACCTGAGTATATATTGCCATGTATAGGTTATATATACTTTATAATGGAATTTTTAACCCCAGTAAAAATATTTTCGCTCATGTAATAAAAATCAGGGGCGGAACGTTTTCCTATGGCACTGGAATAGAGTAAGCTAAGCTTTAGACTAATTTTTCAGCTTAGGCTTACGCCTAAGCTCATTCTTACGCCTAGGCTTAGGTTAAGGCTTAGGAATATGCTTATACGCTGTTTCATCTCTGTTCTATACATTTGCTAGTATTCCTAACCAATCAAAATAAAATCAGCTATCATCGGTTGGTCCTTGTAAAGATCTCAGGGGCGGAACGTTTTTCTGTGGAACTGCAACAGAGTAAGCTTAAGTTTTAGACTTATTTTTTGCTTGCCTTAGGCTTCGGCTTAGGCTTAGAGTTAGGCTTAGGCTTAGGCTTAGGCTTAGGCTTAGGCTTAGGCTTAGGCTTAGGCTTAGGCTTAGGCTTAGGCTTAGGCTTAGGCTTAGGCTTAGGCTTAGGCTTAGGCTTAGGCTTAGGCTTAGGCTTAGGCTTATGGATATGCTTATAATACTGTTCCTCCCCTGTTCTTTACAATGGCCCATCGATTAAACAACCGAGCTAGCAGCTGTACTGTTTTTACGTACATAATATACAATCTATGTGATATATGTTTTGACCAGGATTGTATACAAACGGACGGATAGAGAGAGGGGACATATCTCGGTTCAAAATTTCTGGAAAGACACAACAATTTTAAAAGACTTTACAATAACCATCTGTGGTCTCAGAGTTCCAGGCGCGTAAGCATGGGACATCAAGCCAGAACCAGCTATTTATGAACCAAGAAATATTTTGTGATTGTTGCTAAACGAAGTTAAATACTAAAATTACTTCTAGCTCTCTTTCACATACGGTTAGGAAGGGTATGAGCGGCGCCGAAGATGACAGGGGTAAGGGCTCCCCCCAAGCTCCAGGATGGGGGCCCCCAAACTTGCGAGCGAGAAGCCAGACGCATTTTAAAACTTCGGCGGTTTTTGTTTCAACTGGTTAGGGTGGAGTCCCATTTTAGAGGTTGGGCTCCCCCAAAAGTGGGGTATCGGGGGCGGCTGCTCCGGCTCTGGGTATGAGGATATTGCGATCGCAGCTCACTTTTCATTTCAGATAAGTTTAAATATTTATCGAAACATATCTTCAAAGTTTGTCGAGCATTCTGTGCTCTTAGCTAGAAAATTCTTCAAAACTCAAAATTTACTGTAACTCCTGATTACCCAGACCACCGTTCCCAATTGAAAATCCTGACCACGGTTCTGTGGAGTTGACACCCTCCCGAAATCAAATGCTGGCTGCGTCCTTGGTTTTGATCACAAGTTTTCCTGTTGAGAAAAGCAGTCGGAAATTTGAATATTCCTTTGATGGCTTTGCTAAAGAAACTGGTTGTATATTTATTGCTTGCTTATCTGATGCGCGACTCCCTCGCCGTACATCTCGAACCTGATACCTGTAGGAAAATACAGTCTTAGCCATTGCTCACATTAATCTTGAATTTTATCTGAGATGTAATTTCAAAGCTACAGACCAGAAGCCAATTTACCTCGCTAGGGGGGGGGCTAAAAAATTTTCAGTAGGGGCATACAAGGGTTTTTGATGACTTAAAAGCAAGGTTGAAAATTTCCTAACGGGGCCCAAACATGGGCTGCAATTGCAAAAACATCGCTAGCAAAGCCAGAAAGAAGACAGATGCATGTTTTTGCATTCAAACTAATTATTTGTATTTTTGGATCGTGCGAAGTTTATTCGGACCCCTTCGACCGCATGGGTCAATGTAAAGAACAGGGGCGTAACAGTATTATAAGCATATTCCTAAGCCTAAGCCTAAGCGTACGAATGAGCGTATTCCTAAGCCTAAGCCTAAGTCTAAGCCAAGCAATAAAATTAGTCTAAAGCTTAAGTTTACTCTATTGCAGTCCCACAGAAAAACGTTCCGCCCCTGATCTTTACATAGGCCATCGCAGAGATGGCAGGTTTGAATGCACTAAGCATGCCATTGATTTCGCGTGAACAGTTTGCATTGTGTTGCTTATATATGTTCTTTGCAAGAATTGGTTCAACAATATATTTTTGTCAAAAGTCAGATTAGACACCAAGAGAAAGCTCAGATACGTTTTGCGGCCGTCTACAGGTTAAATACGCTACTCTGTAAAGGCATTTTTTCCGAATTTTCAGAAATTTTACGGGATTTTATCTTCTCGTCCACAATATACGCTTGAATACTACTACTCTGTAAAAACACTCTACTTAAAATACAATAGTTTTATTTTACTAACTTTTTTAGTACAAGTGTACTAAATATTGAGTAAATCTTTGCTTAAATAATGTAAACAAGTAAAACTACTGCGGTCATTTCCTGGTTAATTAAGTAAATGCTAAGCCAAAAATTTTGTGTTCGCTTAAAATTAAGTAAAACTTTGCCAAGCACCATAGTAAGTAAAACCGATACTTAATTCGGCAACAGTTTTACTTCATTGTAAGCATATATTTAGTGGGTAGTTTCACAGTTAGTATTAATACAACGAAGCTCACAGGTCCACGCTGGGCTTGATATCAGCTCAAGCCATAAATGGTACCGTTTCACTCAGCTCGTCTAAAATAAACCGGCATGAACCGTACGAAAAATTTACGCCATTTTAATGGTAAATTCCACTATGTTCTATTGTATGCCTGCTATCCGGTTCCAGTATAGAGTATACTATGACCAACACATGCGCAAATTGTGTACTTAAAATGAAACACAATGCGCTTCGTTTTAACAATTATTTTACACCATATGTGCAGTACAAAATCTCCACAAGACATGACATTTTCCTCGCCGATGAGCGTCAGGCTTTCTGTATTGGAGCGGTAACGATAACTCCAGTGGCGGATCCTGGATCTCAAAATGGGGGGGGGGGCAAAATTTCACAGGTAATAAACTTATTTTTGACCCATACTGTAGTGACTAAAATAAGAGGGGGGTCCCCATTTTGAGTCCCAATTAATAGGAGTCCGTATCCCTAATAAGAGTCCGTAAGCGGATAGAGTGTCTAAACCGTAATTAGAGTCCATAAATGTCTATTACCCCTAATTGTAGCGCATAAATGACTCTAGGGCCAAATAAAGGTGAGTTAAGCGTGCTTATACTATTGTGTATAAAACAGAGAAATAAACAGCGTAGAACAGCAATTGACGACACTATATAATTATTGTCGAAATGCTGTTGGGGGCCACGGCCGGGGTGCCCCCCCATGGACCCGCCATTGGATAACTCACATTAGAAATTATCGGGGTTTAGAATCCAGGTCTAGCTGTGAGATCAATTTTAAAATGTAAAAAGGTTAATTATTTAATATATACCTTGAAGAGAATGAGATTCTTGTTCATAGTTTTTTCTACCCACACTTCTGTTTCAAAGCCTTCCTGCTCCTTTTCTGAACCATGGTTCGGCCAAAGTTTCATTCATAAAAACGTGGAAAACTCTTTACTCGAGCTTAAATCATTACCTGTTGGTAAGGTTACAATACTTTGTCTACTTTTTTGTGGAGCGTATAAAATGTGTTTTATGTCAGTATAAAACTTTTATTATATATTATATACATATAAATGTACATACATATATACATATAATATATACAGGGTTGGAGCACCCGCCCCCCATATCCCACAATTAGAGGCCCCTACCCCTAAAGGGGTTCACACCCTAACCGGTTGAAACAAAAACCGCCGAAGTTTCAAAATGCGCCTGGCTTCTCGCTTGCGAGTTTGTGGGCCCCCACCCTGGAGTTTGGGGGGCGCTCTCACCCCTGTGTGCTTCGGCACTGTATATATAATGCTTTACAGCCAACCAATGCATGATGGTGCAATTATGTTGTCAATTTGAATTTGTGGTCAAACGCCGTGTTTAAGTCGTTATTTCAGGGACAAATTATAGGTCCTACACGCTCTGGTAGGTCTATTTTTGTAGTCCCACCGGTATGTGATCAAAGAAGCCGTCGTTATGAAGTGGAATTGTTTCTTGACTGTGTATAACTCCTGTCCACCAGAAATACGTTTTCAGCCTGCGGTAGCCCAGCATGATAGAGGGGATTCAATATATTGCAGATTGAGGTCATGTGTGTATTTAGTATAAATCGTAAACGGAGCAACAAGATCCATAGTGGGGTCAGAATCGTTGATGGCAGGTTGAATTCCCTAATGCATCGTTCACAACAAAAAATTGAATTTCGCTACCGAAAACATTATAGGATGATGGGTTTCCGGGATGGTTGGCTTCAGAAGCACATGAACTCCGCCTGTGTAAGCCTATTATTTGCAAGGGAGCGGCTGTGGGTTTTTTTATAGTTCGAGTCCGCCAATCAAAAATCAAAAGCAAATAGCCTTCCAATCAGGCTCACTGACACCAGTAATCTGGCGGTCTATTAACAGTACAAGTGACATTTAATAATACGACGATAATAAAAGTATCACGAATAAGCCCGTAGGCGATTCACAAGTATCCGAAAGTTAATTAATAATACTGGCCGCTATCCGCAGCCGTTTAACCCAATGAGTAAAAGAGTTAGGAGCTAGAGCGCGAATTAAACTGAGTACGATTATATTACGTACGGAATCTGAATGCAATTGGGTAAAACCATAGGTAGCCGTTGAGCCTGCCGCGCGGGCCTTGCCTTATGGCAGGCTAAGCGGCTACGACTATACAAACAGTACAAAAACTGCAATTACGCATTTTTTATACGCATTTATAAGTGGCTTGGGCCACACGCAAATTTCTTTTTTAGACACACACGCGTCTTTAGACACTCAAGTACTTTAGATAGGAGAAATCAGGGTCCGGAAAATACCCATAGTTTTCTGGTTTTGAGCCTTTATGGCTGAGATAAATTTTATGTCATCGAATAAAGAATCTTTAAATCGCCTAGATGTCGATTTGCTTCAAATTCTGACTGGCTGTTAGCGAGGTATTAGCCTTTAAAGTCGTTGCTTCAAACTTGTTAAAAATCGACTCGAAATACGGCGCAAAGATACACGGAAAAAAGTAACCGAGGCTGTACCGCGGGGTGCGGTGCGAGCCCGGTTACCGGCAGCGCAAAACCCAAAAAGAACGGTTGAAAACCATTTGAAAACTATTTGAATTTCAAATCCAGTCCTTTGGTTGCGGTTCTGGGTCAACGCCCTAAAACTTGAAAACAACTATTAGGTTTCCCCTGTTATAACTGCTGTAGTTGTAATACGACAATATTTTGATGTCAAATGTATATATGCGCAATGCGGCTGTTGTGATAGAAAGGTTGTGATACGCACACTGTGATAAACAACATTGAATGTGATATGTATTGATTGACACACGACTGTTATAACGAACATTAAACGAGCAAAAAGGTGCGAAAGTAGGTTTGGTCAGCGCTTAACTGCGCTACAGTAACCAGTACAGCGGCAGGGTTTTTTTACACTATTGTTGTTGTTGTTATTGTTGTTGTTGTATGAGTTGGGGCGATTGGTCAGGGGCAGGTCGGTGGTCGGCAGCGGGTTGCTGTCCTGACGTCTGCCGTAGGCTGCAGAGATTGTTTGAGCATCGGCTGACACTTGTTGACTAACCGTCGTTGTTGTGTCGTTGCTTTGGCTGCTGCTGGTTGTGTTGACCTGCGCGAACCGTTGCCGAAACTCCATCTCCAGCCGTTTGACTTGATCGCGTAACTCCTGTTGCGCTGCTTCTGATTGTTGACGGTCACTTTCCAACTGCGAAACGACGTTGGTGATTGTCGATAGTTGCGACACAACGTCGTTGATGCGCTGCTCTGACTTGGCGTCAATGACTGTTACGGCCTCCAGGACGTGCGTCTGATTTGTTGTGATCGTCTCGAGACGGCCCTGGGTATTTGATTCCATCCGGGTGAGCATATCGGACATCATCGTCAACATGGTCTGTTTAGATGGGTCGATAGTCGACTTTGGGGTAGTTGAGGCTGCCGCGCTAGCGCTGGTCTGCGGGGACGGAGGCCGAGATTGATCACTATTATTATTACAAATCGTAGTGTTCTGAGTGTCATCAAATGAACAATGAAGATCTGATTCAGGCATAATTACAATCAGACTGAATTAAAAATAGTAAAAAGTTGAGTAAATACAATTGTGATGTTAAAGAGTTACGATTATTGTACAATCGTGATAGTTATTATTTGTTAAGTATGATTGCTGTTTATTTGAAGGGCTATGATTGGTTCGTGGTCACCATATAGGATGATGGGTTTCCGGGCTGGGTGGCCTCCGAAACACATAAACTCCGTCTGTGTGAGCCTATTATTTGCAGGGGAGCTGTCTGTGGGTTTTTTTATAGTTCGAGTCCGCCAATCAATAGCAAATAGCCTTCCAATCAGGCTCACAGACACCAGTAATCTGGTGGTTTATTAACAGTACAAGTGACATATTTAATAATACGACGATAATAAAAGTAATACGAATAAGCCCGTAGGCAATTCACAAGTATCCGAAATTAAGTTAAAGTCCGTAGACTATTCGACAGAAATCTGGCCGTAGCCAACAAAAACTGCAATTACGCATTTTTATACGCATTTATAAGTGGCTTGGGCCACACACAAATTTCATTTTTAGACACACACGCATAGTTTCTGGTTTTGAACCTTTATGGCTGAGACAAATTTTATATCATCGGATAAAGAATTCTTTAAATCGCCTAGTTGTCGATTTGCTTCAAATTCTGACTGGCTGTTAGCGAGATATTTGCCTTTAAAGTCGTTGCTTCAAACTTGTTAAAAATCGACTCGAAATACGGCGTAAAAATACACGGGGAAAAGTAACCGAGGCTGCACCGCGGGGTGCGGTCCGAGCCCGGTTACAGGCAACGCTAAACCCAAAAAACCGGTTCAAAACCATTTGAAAACTATTTTAATTTCAAATCCAGTCCGTTGGTTGCGGTTCTGGGTTAATGCCCTCTAACTTGAAAACAACTATCAGGTTTCCCTTGGTATAACTGCTGTAGTTGTAATACGAAAATACTTTGATGTCAAATGTATATATGCGCAATTCGGCTGTTGTGATAGAAAGGTTGTGATACGCACACTGTGATAAACAACATTGAATGTGATATGTATTGATTGACACAGGGCTGTTATAACGAACATTAAACGAGAAAAAAGGTGCGAAAATCGGTTTCGCAAGCGCTAAATTGCGCTACAGTAACCAGTACAGCGGCAGGGGGGTTTTACACTATTGTTGTTGTTGTTATTGTTGTTGTTGTTGTAAGGGGGGTTTTAGGAGGCCCGAGGGAACCCAGGAGTTTGAGGGCCGGGTTTTAGCGCGCCGGCGGGTATTCCTCGGCGTAGGGGCGCCGGGAAATATCCGACAAACATTATAAGGTAGCGTTAACACCTGTCGATTTTCCAAATTGTCATGCGTTAACCGTACCCTAGCACCCCTATCTTAATACGTGTCACAGAGCATCTTGTAACGCGTTAGAGTAGGGTTAATGCAATTTTTGCGTTAGAATTAACGTATGACAATTTTGAAAATTGACACGTGTTGAACTTACTTTGTAACGTTTTCAGTAGCAAAATGAAGTTTATTATTGTGAACGAAGCATAGTATTTGCGGACTTTTATCAAACAAGTGAATGGCAGAAATTACAGTTTTCATATTTTGCGCGGTATACAGTATATGGTTCGAATCAAGTGTCGCAAATAGGTCGAATTTAAAGGTTCTTTAGTGATTAATAACTGAATCTAAGGAATTATATACATATGAGAATGCCGATAATGGCGTTTTATAATCTTCAGTTGATGCCCAACAACACCTTTCTGGAAATGTACTTTACCATTTATTTTTGTTAAAGTATGATTGACAAAAATGCATTAAAAAATATATTTTAAATGGTATCACGGTCGTAGTTAACGTTAATCATCCACTAAGGTGTGAGCCCGGCATGAAGATCCGGTGTCGCATGGAAAAACGACCCCCCAAAAGATAACCCACGGGAACATTTTAATGGAGTACCATATTCATAGAGCCGTGTAAAAATAAACTTCAATACAGACACCACCGGGTCATTTTTGCGCAGCATCGCATGAAAAAATGACCCCCGTTAAAAAGAGACCCCCGGTCAGTTTTACACAGCACTGTATTATAATTATCCTTTGTGAAAATAATTTACACCCCGTTGGCGAATATTCTAAAGCACAGTGAAAGCTTAATTTAGATAACAAAACTAAGGAAACCACGCTTACCGCTCATAATTGGAGAAACAGACGATGCAGCGAATTAAAGTTCAAAGAACAATTTACTGGAAAATTCAAAACAAATACATACCGTGAGCGGTCCCTGCCGCTGCTCCCTCCCCAGTCGCTATGGAATATTCTTTAGTCGTATGTCAGAACCGTCCGACTATGTCATTTACCGTTAAAATGATATACCCGTTGTCCAGACTTGTTATTTGCTTACCTAGATCTGGTAGCTGATCTCTAGACTACACAAGGATGTACCTAGAAACCAGTTTCCTCTGAAAGTGAAAAATCTTAATTAAAGAAAATAAAAGAGGAAATTAACCAGTTATCAAGGATCCGCTGAAGAAATTGAAATATTAAAAACGAGAATAACTGGTTATTGAGAGGTTATGTAACTGGTTGTTTTCTCTTTTACTCAGTTCAGTTGTGTTGTAATGATTTACAGAATGCGGCTAAATTCTGAATGTGTTTCTCGAGTTTTTGGTTTAAGAGTTCTGCTTACTTGTATTTCTGTTCTTTCGTATTATTTTGTTCTTCGATTTTGTGTTACTTGCTTTATTTACGTTTCAAAATTATTAATAAAGTTTTAAACCGTCTTCAGTACCGAATCGCGAGTTCGACGGGCTTCATCGTAAAAACTCAGAGATCGTACACACAGGCTAAGACCAGTGTGGGATGAACTCGCCTGGTCCTCTAGTCTCATACCTTTACCCCCAAATATACTGGTGGTTAACACATTCATTGGCCTAGCCAGGATTTTGGTTTCGGGGCCCACATCGTTGAACTGTTAATGGAAATGGGGGTGCTTTTACTTGTGTGGTGAAATTTACGCCTGAGGTGTGTGATTACAGGTAAGGATGTTGCAAAAACCAAATCCGCTTCAAATATTTATGTTCGCGCCAAGAAAATAGTGATGTGCCAACCGAAAAGTTCTGCCAATGCCGATACAGTTGAAATTTTGCCGTTGCCAAACCTACATATCCCGAGCTGATACCGATGTCGATACTAATTTTTACACAATGATGCGTTATTACTTAATTACATGGTCAAAACGCAACGACTTAAAACGTTAACAAAACAAGCATAAACAACTATGACAACTGTTAATTTCGCTCAATTTTATTGTGTGCACATTAGACATCTGCCAGTGTATTGAATGTCAACATCTCAATGACGTTATCTGCAAAGGGGAAGGGCATTATACTTTGCAAATTTATTTAATAAGTCGCTCTTAAACATTGCTGCTCTGGAATGAAAAGTGGGTCCTATTTTTATGAGGGTCAATATTTCATTCCCATATTGGCTGTGTAAAGGTCATTTTTAATGGGTGTCTTTTTTTCACACCACAGTACTATGAAAAGCGGACCCCCAAGAAAATGTTCGCGAGAGTCATTGTTTTGGGGGGTAATTTTTTAATGCGACATCGGGATTCGAATCCTACCTTGAAATTGTATTGTTTATTAGAATAAAAATAGCAGTGTAGGAAAGTGGCAAATATACGCAATGATTTATTGATGCTTAAAAACAGAATTAAGCTTTTTTTGTTACACAATTATGAAGCATAGTTTAAAATCTTAATATTTTTAGAAAATAGACAAAATATGAAGCGTTTATATTAATAAAATAATAAAAAAGATACATTTAATTAATAATTGTTAACTTAATTTAAAAACAAATTCATTAGAAATTGTTCAACTGCTGAAATTTCGCAAAAACATTCTTCAATCGTTCGTTACCAGTAATTGCGTTAAATTTCTTACTTAAACTGTGATAATAATTACTTAAAATGTTTTTCATTACATTTTTTTCGTCTTTCCTATCGTTAAACTTTACTCAAATCGCCCACGGCAGTTCTGATTATTTATCCGCGCTGTCCGGAAGCGGCGGCACGCTCAGAACAGGCGGATCATCGGTACGGATAGGCGGAACACGTCAAGGTATAACAGAACCGCCGACAAAAAGTGTTAAAGGGGCCAAAAATCTTGACCTTCAGCGTGTCATCGGGGGTAGCAATGCGAAACTTAGCGAAGGGGTTGTCAGTACCGGCGGTATAGGTTATCATTTATTTGGAACCCAGGATCGCGATGGATGCAATCCGATGAACGAAACAACCATCGCTCGAGTGGTACTTCAAGAAGTACTCGTTCGTAAACATTACGATAAAAGTAGCATTCCGTCGCCGACAGGGATCGATGTTCAAATTGAAGTTGTCGTTCAAAGGATTTCACAAATTTCTGAAATTACATCGAGTTTCACGCTTGATTTGCTGTTTAGTCAGGTAAAGTTAACACAGAGTGAACACAGACAGTTGCTTTCTTGGAGTGGAGTATAACACACGTTGTGATATAGTCCTTGGGTTTGTTGCTGGACCCATATTCTCAGACGCATTCACATTTCGAAGGGCTTGCACGTGCCCTTGTCCATCGCACTGCCGTGCAATGGTTTTTTTGATATTCAGTACTACCCAGCCCGAGAAATTTGTAGGCCGATGACTAAAATAGACACCACTTTTGTCGTCTTTTGAAATAGTTAATAAAATGAATTACTCGTTGTCGTTGGAGCTAGAACAACTAATGAATATTTCACAAATTTGGCTGGCTGATCGCCTATGCTGAAAAATAACCGTTTCTTCAAAATTCTTAAAACAATTGTCAAAATAATACATTTTATTCCGTTTTTAGTATCCAAATGTTAAAAAAATTTTCTCGTTCGCTACGCTCGCTTTTCAGCAATTATTGGTATAAAATATGAACCATTTTCACAGATTTGGCTGGATAAAGGCCTTGCGTACAATGCGATCACAGGCTGCCTCGAAAATATTACGCTCAGTTACCGGATGCTGGATCATATCTGGGAACCGTATGTGTGTTTTGTGAATAGCGAAGACACATCACTGCACGAATCGCCAACGCCAAATATTTTTCTTATGATTTATCCGAACGGCACTGTATGGCTCAATTATCGCGTCAAGGTAAAGTCACAAGGAAGGGTCTACAACACACTAGCGGATCCAGTGGGAGGGCCGCAGAGATGCCTTGTTTCCCACAGCAAGGATCAAAACCAAAATTTTGTGTCAATATTTTTGAGCGAAGCGAAACTCCGAGCGAAGCTCGGAGTTTCGCGAAGCGTTCTATGTTTTGTACTTGGGGGTCGAATTTTGGGTGCGAGGAATCTGCGTAGACTATTTGTAAACCTCCAAAACCGATAATTGAGCAGCTAGCTAATAGATAATTGGGATATTAGCATAGTTTATAAGCCTAAGTTAGGACTTTTTACAATGTTTCACTAATTATTAAGGTTAAAAGCAATATAATTTCAGCACTAAAGGGTTTTAGGCGCGAGGAATTTGAAGAAATTGTTTACAAACATCCAAAACTGATAATTGAATAGTTAGCTAATAGCTAATTTGCATATTAGCTAAATTTACAAGACAAAACTAGGATTTTTTTAAATTATTTCAATAATTATTACGGTTTACTGAAGGTTTTTTGGTGCGAGCAATCTGAATAAAGTATTTACAAACGTCTAAAACCGATAATTGAGTAGTTAGTTAATTGATAATTTGCAAATAAGCATAATTGATAAGCCTAAATTAGGCGTTTCTACAATGTTTCACTAATTATTAGGGTTACAAGCAATCTAATTTCAGCAATAATGGGTTTTCGGGTGCGAGGAATCTGAATAAATTGTCTATAAACCTTTAAAAGCGATTATCGAATAGTTAGCTAATAGCTAATTTGCATATTTGCTTAATTGACGAGAAAAAATTATAACTTTTTAAATTATTTCAATAATTATTAGGGTGGCTGAAGGGTTCTTGGGTGCGAGGAATCTTAGGAAATTGTTTAAAAACCTCCAAAATCGATAAATGAATAGTTAGCTAATAACTAATTTGCATATTACCTTAACTGCTTACGTGCGTTCGAGCTTCGCTCAATAAATGTAGTCCCACTACGACTGGTAGTAGTAAAACTGTTATTGGCTTTTTTCTCGTTTGGCTCGCTTGCTTTTTTGCTATTACGTTATTAGGTTTCTCCTTTGTTATATAATTGGGCCAATGTAAAGAACAGGGGCGGAACCTGATTATAAGCATATTCCTAAGCCTAAGCCTAAGCCTAAGCCAAGCCAAAAAAATAGTCTAAAGCGTAAGCTTACTCTATTCTAGTCCCACAGATAAACGTTCCACCCCTGATCTCTACATGGGCCAAAAATTGTTTATTTCTAACCGCTACTGCTGCAACAATTTTTATCCAACACCGTGTAGTGGTTGACAGAAATATTAAATCTAAATATTAAATCTGGAACAACCGTTAAGATTCTGTAAAAAATACGGAATTGGTATTGAAATTATATACTCGAGTCGACTCGTTTTGCGCTGTGGTGTAATTATGTTTACATTTAAATTGGGTCCCAGAGCACATGACGCCACGGATCCGAGAGGTGGGGTACGGTGTCAGAGGCATTGAATTTATGCAATGTTTATTCACAACCCAACTCAATTTTATTGAAGCAAACCATTATTTTAATATCGGCATTGGCGAATCCAATTGGCACCAAGGCTGTGGTTCACCAAACACAGATCAAAACTAAAATTGTGTATTAAGAATCAGTGCTAAAATTGCGTTTGGTTTCTCGCTCGTTTCGCGTAACGAACTTTTCTTCACAATCATATGTGGCGCACCGTTCCCGTCAGGAAGTTTTGGACCGCGACTTGAGTAACCGGCGTTGTGCCATTTCAGGTACGCGCTCCATGCTTAATGGATCTGACGTATTTTCCAATGGATGTTCAAGAATGCCTTTTGGTCCTCGAAAGTTATTCGTTTAACAATGCTAAAGTACGTTTGCGACCTGGCTTTGTTACTACAAGCCGGGCGGATTCCGATAATGACCATTTAAAGTAATAGATGCTTGCCGAGAAAACCTAAGCCTGAGCCTAAAGTCTAAGCATTACAGTGGCAGTATACTTGGCGTGGTGCCGGACGCACGTTAAAAAACTTCTGCTTACAAGATGATATGCTGTGACACGCGTCAATACACGTGCGTTGTGGTTCGGTTCCGGACAGCGACGGACGGCGCCGTACGTCCTCAAAAGTATAGTACCACCCTCAGTCACATAGACCTAAACGTCAGCCTTATTGTATGCCAAAGTTTTCCAGTCCCTATGTCAGCTGAGGCCATTGTTGTGCTGATTAGCCATTGCCGGATGAAAATAAACTAAATTTTAAGTTAAAGCATAAAGACTAAAAGCGTAAGCTTAAACGCCTACCGTAAGACTAAACTAAACCTAAAAGTTTAGCCTGACGCCTACCCTAAAGCGTAAACCAAAAGCTGAGCCTAAAAATCGTAAGCTTTCGTCTTTCAACGCATAAAAAACAAGCCAAATGCTAAGCCTAAACCTAAACCTAATTAGTGGCCGCGCTTAGGTTTAATCAATAGGTTAAACCTGAATCTTGAACTACGTGTGCTGCTGGTTGTATATCTGGTAAAATTTTGTGCACTTTGTACGATATAAAATGGATGCAATTTTAGGCAAAGTATACAATTTTCAGGTACGCCTAATCTGGAAAGAAATTAATCCGGTGGTAATTATGAATCGCGATAACCTACGACTGCCTGATTTTAAACTTCAGGATTACAAGTAAGCGTCGAACGTTTCGGTCGAGTTCGTGTTTGCATGTTTGCAATTATCCGTGCCGGAGCCCCTCGCGATGATCGAAATATTTTTCAAATTTTTTTGCATAAAGTCTTGTTAGAGTGGACGGGCCTAAATGGGAGGTACAGGGGGGATTGGCTGTTCCAGCCCTGGCTATTATACACAGATTGCTTGACCGATAAGACCGTTAAGCTTCGACAATTAATACCCAGGCTGTGAGCGTCCTGTGCAGTCGGTTCAATTATCGCAGGGCACTCAACTTGTTCAGGAATATTACCATAAGACCATGAACAGGTGGCGCAAAGCCTTACAGGTTAAAAAATTTCATATATAAATTTGGTTGTGGGGCCGCCCGGCGGACTGACGCCTGTTCGCATACAATGCCGCTCCGTTCTGTACGAACGACACTGGACGGCACCGAAAGGCACTAAAATAGTCAACAAGTATAGCACAACTTTTCAGTTTATTGACTTTTACGCGTAAAGCTTAGAAGTTCAGGAGCAGTAGGATTCAGCTGCGAATATGTACCCAATGCAACAATTAAAATTAATAAACCATAGCGACTGTGCAAAGTGGGCGTACTGGGAATATATGCCCGCTATAAGGGACATTTTTTCCCTATCGGGTTCGAAATTTAGTTGCCCTAAAGACAGTTGTTTTGTGTGAAAATATTACATTCGAATGGTTTTGTTTTTAAAACTGCAAATGTTGTGTCTATGCGTAAAATGTTTCGTTGTTGTCAGTCACAGTAGCTACTTCTCACAAGGGTCCCTGGGTTGTTTGACACGTCCTCCATCCTTAACGTTAAGAATTAGGTTTAGGCCTAGAAGCAGGTAAGCCTTATCTAAAACCGGCCAATGTAAAGAACAGGAGAGGAACAGTATTAGAAGCATATTCCTAAGCCTAAGCCTAAAGCCTAAACGTAAGAATGAGCCTATTCCTAAGCCTAAGCGTAAGAATGAGCATATTCCTAAGCCTAAGCGTAAGAATGAGCATATTCCTAAGCCTAATCCTAAGCCTAAGCCTTAAGCCAAGCAAAAACATTAGTCTAAAGCGTAAGCTTACGCTACTCTAGTCCAACAGAAAACGTTCCGCCCCTGATATTTACATGGGCCTCTTAAACCTAAGCCTGAGCCTAGAACCTACCAGTCACGATAGTTTTTTTCTCAAAGGCTTCGCCAGCTCCTACGCCAGCTCGTTCTTGACACGTCTTTCACCGTTAAACGCTAAGCATTAGGTTTAGGTCAATACGTATGCAAGCCTTATTTTAAACCTAAATCTGAGAGCGTAGAATTTCTACGCTCATTGATGAAATCAAACCAGAAACGTTTTAATTTTGATATTTTCAGATATCAAAAATTTGCGTACGAATATGCTCCAGGTTTGTGGGATCAGCTGGAAATTAAATTCTTTTTCCGTCGTTCGTACGGGTTTTATCTACTTCAATGCTATTTGCCAACGTCGTCATCAGTGTTCATCAGTTGGATATCGTTTTGGCTTGATCGAAAAGTAACCAAATAACCTGTTGCGTAGTTGAGGATAGGGATCGGGGGGGGTGCAGGGATGAACTAACGTATCCCCCGCTCAATGGTTTTAGCTGTTGAAGCAAGATAAAGCATAGAGGTCCTACGACTTGTGTGCCTTCAAAAATTTATAGCTAAAATACTACTATTAAATTTAACGGATAAATTAAAATAAATTTGTAACAAGTTTGAAGCTACAAATCCCGGAATTTATACTACTGTTACGGCCCTCAGCTACACACTGGCTCATTTGTCCATGGGTGCAAAGGTTTCCAGGGTCGTTACCTACCTTTATGTCTGTACAGTTGTAGGTGTATAAGTGTTCGGACCCATGTATTGCACAGAGCCGGATCGTTTTCCGGTGTACTACTGTACCGGCCCTGTTCTATACATGGGCCAGCGTTCAAATATTTCAGGCTCTTCCAGCCCGAATAACGCTAACAGTGAGTTCACTGATGGCGATGTCGATTCAATTTGGCAATCTGGCACGATCGTTGCCAAAAGTTTCGTATGTCAAGGTACAATAAAAGCAATTGCCGACATTTTCAGTCGAAGCACCGCCATACTCACAGAAAGTTTTATCGGACAGCGTCGGGCTCGTAATCAAGTGGGGGGCCAGTAAACCTCAGCCGCTCCTGAAAATATTTTACCCCCACCCACCTCAATAAAAGTTTTGGCCCATGTTACTTTTAGGATCGTCCAGGTTTCTGGCGGGTCTATAAACAAGTAGGTTTAGATTCCAGATTATATTTTTTGCTTAGTCTTAATAGGCTTTGTCTTAGGAACATACTTTGCAACGCTTAGGCTTAGGCTTAGGCTTACGAATACGTTTAATCTACTGTTACTCCCCTAAAAGCAACATTGGCCAAAGTTTCAAACTTGCTTGTAAGTCAACGAAAACTCTTGTATGCCCTTCCGGAACAATTTTTAGCCCGCCCTCCCTTTAAAGCTGAATTGGCTTGGCCAAAGTTTCAAACTTGCTTGTAAGTCAACGAAAACTCTTGTATGCCCTTCCGGAACAATTTTTAGCCCGCCGTCCCTTTAAAGCTGAATTGGCTTAGCCAAAGTTTCAAACTTGCTTGTAAATCAACGAAAATCCTTGTATGCCCCTCCTAAAAAATTTTAGCCCGCCCTCCCGTTAAAGCTGAACTGGCTACAGGCCTTGGTAGCATACGCTAAGGGTTTTAATCGTTAAGCCAACAATTATTTGAATACCTTTATTTTATAAAATCACAAAAATTTAAACGTTAGCAGAAACCACGCTCGGAATACCTGGGTTCAACCGGAATTGCAGTTGCAGCTGTATTAAATGTGGGGTTAAAATTTAAATTCTATATTAATGGTTTACGGTATTGTGGCAAATTGATAATTAATTTTAATTAATCTTACTTCAGATTCAACCCATTTATGTGCCCAATTAGCCGTATAAACCAAATTTGCCTGGCCCAACGGATCAGTTTTCGACATGCGCACATTTAACGAGAAAAATGACCAGAAGAGTTGACACCGCTCAATTTGTATATATTTATTAATGTTACTTAAGGTCACGGCAAATATTGAATCATGGGTAATGATTTGCTAATTCTAGCGAAACAACCAGTACTCACAGGTGGTTCCAGAGTGTCATTGAATGCCCATATGGAACCTCCTGGTACCAAGCAAAAAATTTGATCGAATATAAATTTGAAAAATGCTTCGAGTCCAACGACATCCGTTAAGCGGATGTATGCGTTTGCCGGATCGCCGAAATTTTAAGGATGTCAACTTGTGTACCCTTTAATGTTTTTCTTGATCCAACACTGATATTATAGTCGTTGTTTTTATTCTCAACCCCACACCAATTTTAATTCGTCCGGCCCGTAGCCAAGGAACGACCATGGGCGGCTCAGCCCCACCCGCCCGCCCCCTGAAAAAATTTGCCCCCACCTTGCAAAGTGAATGTGACTACGGGTCTATAATTCGTCGATACGCGACTGATTTGAAAAATGTCTCAATTTTAGGGCATTGACGTTTGGCTGTTCGCAATGATTGGATTTATATTTTTTTCGCTGGTTGAACTTGCAGTTGTCGGATACATGGACAAAGAAGCCCAAAGGGTCAAAACGCGCGGTGGACGGGTTCGTGCGGATTCAAGACGAAATTCAAATCAAGAGTTAGTTTTTTCAATTTTTAGAATTTTTTGTTTACAATATGACAGTGGGCAGATCCGCTAATATTATGTCGGAGGGGTGAAAGCGTTAAGCTATTAAAACTAATGAAATGGCAAAAGTCTGGACCCACATTTTTAGAACTCTACAACGATAGGCCTATTGTTCATCTAACAGCCAATACTATAGCTACATCTATAGCTTATTAACCTATGGAAAATATAGCTTACTGTGTGGCCCGAATATGAGGGTGGACTGATATGTATTTGGCCTCTCCAGACGGCACCCCTCTGTTATTCGGTTACGGACTGTCATTTATTTTCAACCCGCCCACAACGGCCCTTCATTACTGAGATATATCCGGTGGAATGTTCCTTTCAAAACTTAAGTACGCTTTAAAGTTTCGAACTTAACATTATTTGGTCCTGGAGTCATTTATGCGCTACAAGTAGGGACAATTGACATTTATGGACTCTAATTGAGGTTGACGGACTTTATCTGTTTACGGACTCTTATTAGGGATTCGAACTCCTATTGATTGGGACTCAAATGCTATCCCCACCTCTTATTGCACCTTCTTATTCGGGTCACTACAGTAACCTGTATGGTTACAATCCAGCACGATTAGTTGTAGCATATGACCTGTTAGTGATAGAAATTCTGGTTTAAATTCTACTGTTTTGGTTTAAAGTAATACTATGTCGAGAAAATAACTTGTAATCTTAAAATTGTCTGATTAATATTTCATGGCAAATTCTTATAGAACCAGATTGGCAACAAACACAAGTTTTACGCTGGAGTAGGCCAAGGTATTGTATAGCTTAAGCATAATGCTAAGTTAGCGTAATAAACAATAAACGCAGCTTTAAATCGTACAATATAGTAGCGCCCATGTTAACTTTAACCCCTTCTCACATTGAGTTGCCTGTAGGCAACTCAGCGCAGTGCATATACGTTAAATAGTATATATCGCATCGTGTTTAACAATTGCAACACGTATACATAGTACTAAATCACCACAAGACGTGAGAGCCCCCTCGGGCTCGAGCGTCAAGCTCCTATAGCTGAGTGGTGATGGTATACGCCTCCCACTCCAGTCACTGGAGTTCGAATCCTAGCATAAAAGAGGTCTCAGGGGAAATAGAAAATATTCATGTGAAAAAGGGTTAAGGTCTTGCCCACTAAACTTAAGCCTAAACCTAAGACTAAGATTACACATAAGCCTAAATATAATCCTAAGCCTAAACTAAAGACTAAGCTTACGCATAAGTCCAAATATAATTCTAAGCCTAAACCTAACCCTAAGCTTACACATAAAGTCTAAATGTAAGCCTTAGACTAAGCCTAAGCTTAAAACTAAAGCTTCCCTGTCCCTCTCAATCGGCCAGTCTCACTGGGACAGACAGAAGATTAATTATTTAAATATTTACAAAAGCGATCCATCTTGGAACCTCTAAATATCTCGTTTATGCTGTCTTCCTACGACAGCCCTGTTCAAATAACTGCTTTCGATTTCAATAATAAATCTTTAACTTCTTTGCCTAAATTTAGAAGAATCAATTGCCAACACCGCAAAAAAATGGTGAGTCAAATTGACTCTTTCCTAAATAGGCTTTTCCTGACGTCACAAACGGAATCAAAATTCTACACCGCCACAGTCAAACTGAGTCAAATTTGACTCAGGCGAAGTCGAATTTTGACTCAGTTTGTGTAGTCGAGAAAAGCCTATTTCGGAGAGAGTCAATTTGACTCAACATTTTTGCAGTGAACGTTTATGCTTCAGATGCAACTCTTACTCTGAGTCCGGCGCGTCTCCGTCAGAGCCAAATGCGTTTCGGTCAATGAGAATGCGAGCGGCAACAACAACCGTTGCAGAACCAATTCAGCCGGAACCACTGGAAACTACTGGAGAATCTAATGTCCTCTTAACGCCAAGTAAGGATACTTACCCTTCGAACGGGACCTGGTAGAGATTCTACTGTTGTGGGTCTGGCACACGTAAACCTACGAAGGTTGGTTGTACAACTCGTCGACCGACAACTCGTTGCCCGAACTTTCCCACCGGCATCGATTCGACAAAATAACCCGTCGTCCGGCTTCTCGGCAACTTGACCCAACTTGCCTATGCTGGGCGACAAATTATTTCGCACGTACCAGCGGTGGTCGACGAGTTGTCGAATCAAACAGTTGTCAGAGTCGACGACTGAGGCTTAGGCTTAGGAATACAGCCTATACAACTATTATTACGTCTTTGAAAGGAACATTGGCGTACAATAAAAATTGACGACGAAATTAAAGGCCAATATTAAATGAAAATTTAATGGGATGGTGGTCATACAGCGTTGATTTAAATTCAGAGCTATACGTTGTCAATAAATTAAAAACCAAAACATAAAACCTTAAACATTCAAAAATATTACCATTTTCTTTTAAATTATGGTCATTTTTATTTCAGATAAAATGAAAATTCCAAGAACAAGATCATCTGTCGCAATCGCTCCAAGCACAGACGACAGCACTTTAGCGGACACTGCTGAAGAACATTACGTTAAAGGTAAAGGCAACTGTATTGACCCGAATAAGAGAGGGAGAGGAAATAAGAGGGGGAGCGGAAATAAGAGGGGGAGGGGTCCTTATTTTGAGTCCGAATCAATTGGTGTCCGTATCGCTAATAGAGTCCGTAAAGCGGATAGAATCTCTAAAACCTAATTAGAGTCCGTAAAGCGGATAGAATCCCTAAAACCTAATTAGAGTCCGTAAAGCGTACAGAATCCCTAAAACCTAATTAAGAGTCCATAAATGTCAATTAACCCTAATTGTAGCGCATAAATGACTCCAAGACCAAATAATTTGAGTTCGAAACTTTAAAGCGTACTTAAATTTTGAAAGTACATTCCAAAGTATAACCTTGTATTAAGGAATACGCTTTTGTAACGCTTAGGCTTAGACTTAGGCTTACAAATACGCTTAATCTATATACTGTTACGCCCCTAAAAGTAAAATTTGCCCTTTGGTTTACAATGAAGTTATTTTTCCTGTTCCAGACTGAATATAAAGTTTTTGCGTTTTATTCACAACCTGAACGTGTCGTTAGAATTTCAGTTTCAAGTTTAAACTAACAACGAACAAGTCTTCATTCAATCAACAATTATATGATTTTCCGCGTAAAAGTAATAACTCATTTTTAATTAACGTTTCAGTAACACCAAATCATGTTCTCGCTAGAACTGCAGCAAATACGTCAGTCAACGTTGCGTCGTTCCTTAGCGGACGAGGTGAATCTCTGCGGCAACATTTTCAACAAAAACGCGCTCGCGGCGAAATTGGAGGCGAATTTGTTGATCAGTGTGCCCGGTTTGGGTTCCCAGGTGCCTTTATTCTGTTCAATTGCATTTACTGGGGCCATTACGGAACGCACGATCCGTTGAGAGATGTATGAAACACACGAGACCGAGTGGCGCTTGGAATCAAACGGTTTTTTTCTCACGATTTGCTGAATTTGTGACCGATTTCATGAGATGCCTGTGGGTTGTGAGAAATCCTGATTTTGATCGTGAGAATATCCCATGTGAAATAACGTGCGGATACGTTTTTAGTTGAGTTGCAATGTGTGAAGCAGGTGCTAAGTTTTTGAACTGTGTGGGAATTGTGAAGTGCGTGGGAAAATTTTACAACTGCGCTTTGGAAAGTGTTTGGCAGCTCGCGGGAAAATTTGTGAAGGACTGATGAAATTTTACAAAAGCATGTCAGAAAGATTTTCAAGTGCGTGGATATGTGATGCCCAGTGCATGCGATAATTTGTGAAGTGCATATGGAAAGTTAGCCAACACCGTGAGAAACTTGATAAAGGTCTTGGGAAAACGTATCAAATGCGTGGGAAACTGCGAATAGCGTGGGAGTCTCGCTGACTTTTAAAATAAATACTGATATACACATAATTTCTAGTTTTTGAGATGGACAAGTGTGTATGGACAAGTGTGTATACGGACAAGAGTTGCTTCTAATACATGAGCTTTTGCACAAGAAACGGCCAATGTATAGAACCGGGGCGGAACAGTAGAATAAGCATATTTCTAAACCTAAGCGTAAGAATGGGCTTATGCCTAAGCCTAAACGTAAGCAAAAAATTATAATAAAGCATAAGCTTACTCTATTCCAGACTTGCAGAAAAACGTTCCGCCCCTGTTCTTTACATTGGACCAAGAAAGGTATTTTGAAGTGTAAACATTACCATCGGTTTGTTAATTTTGACAGAAAAATGTTGAATTTTTTACGCAATTATACTTAATGAACCGCAAATAGACATAGATTTTGGCCCATGTAAAGATTTAGACTAAATTTTTTGTTTGGCTTAGGCTTAGGAATATGCGCATTCTTTGCGCTTAGGCTTAGGCTAAGGCCTAGGAATATGCTTATAATACTGTTCCGCCCCTGTTTTTTAGATTGGCCTGTATTTTTACCAACATCAAAAACTTGAAATCAAAATTCGACGCTACTTTCAACGGTTGCAAAAAATAATATATTCGTGCATATGGATTTAAGATTAAGACTTTACAGGCATACGCTTCGGCATAGGTAAGCCGGTTCATTTATACATCAGACGCCAACCGGTTTTCCGCTGGGCTGCAATTATGTAAGCTTAAGCTTTAAACTAATTTTTAATGCGTAGGCTTTCATCTTTGGTAAATGCTTTTCGTTCCGCTTTAGGCTTACGAATATGCTTGTACTAATGTTACGGCCCTGTTGCTTTGGCTGGTAAGCCTTTTTCTGAACCTAAAAGTCGGGAAAGTGTAACAAGATAACCTACTGTAGTATTAATGTTGTGTAGCACCCATGATCCGTTATCGCTGGCAGTTGTACCAAAAGCCAAGGATTAGGCTTTGGTGTTCTCTGACAGGCTTTTTTATTGAAGGACTTAGCACAATGGTGTATTAGGATTGTTTAGCCAACGTTTCGATTGCATAATATGCACATTTGGGCCCATGTTACATTTAGGGGCGTCCAGGTTTCTGATGGGTCTATAAAAGAGTAGGTTTAGATTCTAAAATACATTTTTTGCTTAGGCTTAGACTTAGGAACACATTTTTGCAACGCTTAGGCTTAGGCTTAGGTTTAGGTTTAGGCTTAGGTTTAGGAATACGCTTAATCTACTGTTTACGTCACTAAAAGTGACATTGGCCCACATTTGTTTACTGATACCAACATGAATTAGGGTTTTGTTCCTATTAATAATTGATGATAAGCCAACAGAACACACTATTGCATTCAGTGCACAAAATTGCGTTTAGAAATTGCAACATCTATAGCGTAATTAATGCAAACAAGCGTCCATTGTTTACACAATGCATAATTGTCAATTATTGCATTGTACCTCGAATTTATCGCTTTGCATCGTCGAATAAAAATGCACAGTCAAAAAAGCAGATACACTGTAAATTCCAAGGAGTTTATTAATCAATTCAGCTAGCGAATTGGTTATTTCTGAATTAATATCAGTGAACATTAACTTACTCTGAGTTGAGTTGATTCTCACTCTAAGTTGAGTTGACTCTGGGTGAGTTGATTAATTAATTCAGAATAAATTGAATCTACTCAAAATTCTGAGTTCTGGTAGTCCTAACTCAGACTGACTGATTCAACTCATTCTGAGTTAAAATTAGCTCCCTGAAATTTACAGTGTACGGGTTGTATGCCCCCCCTGAACGTTTCGAGAAAAAGTTGATATTTTACATTTCGGATGGAAGAAAAATTCAAAAATATACGCTTGAGTTAATAAAGTATATATAATAATAATATATAATTTAGAACTACGATTCACAACGTCTTTCAGAGTTGCACAATACATTCTTCTTTGATGAATGCATAACAATATGGACTACTAAACATGGCGCCGACAGCCCTGAGCAGTGGACATTCACAAGCGAAACGCTCGAGTTTAGGGAATAAATGGAATATACGTAGTCAGAAACTGCATTTAGACGAACGCGTAGCTAGGATTAAGGATCCAGAACGTTAATGTAGTCTGTTGAAGTGTTTAATCTTGTCTCTTCACTAATTTTGGGAGGTGATATATACCATCCATCCACCAACTTGTATACGCCGCTGCCTTTGGCACCCACTCCCGGGCAACCAGCTCTGTTCACGGCCAACTGTAGCAGCTATAAAAACCTAGACCGGCTCACCAGACCCATCACTAATTATTACTGCTTTAGTAGCGTCTAAATTAGTCAATTTCTCGATGGTCGATTTTGGTTCGGTGTGTTTCGTCGCATTTTTGTTGGCCCAGGGCACCTTTAAATTTTTCATGACCAGCGCACGGGGTCGTTTTTGAGCCCCCCTCGTGCGCTGTTCGCCACCCCTGTTGTTATTGCTATCTGTACGAAAGTTTGCACTTTGATCCACGCAATTGCGATTAATTGCACTAATTGCAGTTGTGTTGCTGAATGCGTCGCATTGTATTGCAGACTGCACAGTATCACCGTGTCCGCTATCTATTGACACATCCGGGACAATGTGTGATTTTGATTTTACTGTAGACGTACTTTGCATACTGCGAGCATCTGGCTTCGAAGACGCCTTTGAACTTTGTGTATCGGGTCTAAGAAAACTTTTACTGCTGTCAATTTCGGGTCTTAACGAACCTTTACTCCGCGTTACATTTGGACCCAGTATTGGCGATGTTCCAACGGTACGTGCACTACCAGGAGGGACTTCCAGATTAACAAGTGGTGCTTGGGGGGTTAGGTCGCTTCGAGCGCTTCCCCCTTGTCCGCCAGCAGTGATATCGGGTTCATGATCAAATTCATCGCTTTCATTCAACGGAGGTGGATGTTCGGTATACATAGGCGCCAGTCCGGTTTCTTTATCATATCCGGCAAGGTTAAAACCGCTTGCCATAGTTCCGCATCCGGAACTGATTTCGACAGAATCCAGTGACGCAAGTAGTTTTTCGCTGGTCCACGAATTTGTCCGGCGTGAATCGATCCATTTTAGCAAATACCAATCCGCCGGTATAAACGGCCGCGAAAATAACGCCGCAAATCTCGGCGGGATCGGCCTGCCTTTCAGAATGCATTCTAGCAGAAATTCTTCCGGCACTTTGCCCAGCCGGTCCAAGTCTTCTGACGTAAGTCCGTAGCGGCGTTGCAACAGCGCTAAGTATCGGATTACTTCACGTATATGAATTACTTTATCACCCATTGCTATAAACGCGTACCGTGTCTTTTTCATGTGTTGGCCAAAAAAGTGGACCTTACGGATGTATTGAGTGCCGACTAAATCTATACACATAGATGTAATAATTAGTCCAGTGATTATGTATAACAGTGTGATAAATAAGAACGACCGTTGTTGCGGTACAATGTCTCCAAAGCCTAAAATGTTAATACTAAATTTTTAATGAACACTCATAGCTATCCGTACCCGGATACGGGCCCGTACCCAGCTCAACTTGTGAGGGCGGGTTAAAAAAATTTCAGGAGGGGCATACCAAAGGTTTTCGTTGATTTACAAGCGAGACTGAAAATTTTCTAGGGGCGACTAATTTTTTCCGGGGGGCTGAAGACTAAAAATTTTCTAAGGACGACTAAATTTTTCCGGGGGGGCTGAGGGCTATAGGCTCCCTTGCCTACGGACCCGCCCATGTAAAGGTCAGACGCGGAACGTTTTTCTGCGGGGCTGCCATAGAGTAAAGCTTAAACTTCAAACTAATTTTTTGTTTAGGCTCAGGATTAGGTATAAACTCATTCTAACGCTTAGTCTTAGGCATAGGAATAATGCTATTTCTACTGTTACCGCCGTTTCCTATACATTGGCCGCTACCAGGATCACATCTACGTGGTTGGCATCAAGACGAAGCTCCTGACGCGAAAGTCATCGAGTGTCAGTGCAAAAAATTGATTGACAGCATTAAATAAATTTTATGTTATCCTTTTCTTGCTCCCCCCCTCCTGTAAATCCACGTGCCCTCTCTAATAGCCACTCCGGGGTGCTGGCCTGGTAGATATAAATCAGTGAATTTACTCTGTAAAATATTTGTTAGAAGATACGGCCAATGTAAAGAACAGGGGCAGAACAAATATTGTAAAGCATATAGTCTAAAGCTTAAGCTTTCCTCCATTCTAGTCTCACAGAAAAACATTCCGCCCCTGATCTTTACATTGGCCGAAGATACAATAGAAATTTTATCATGTAGACGAATGTATATACCAAAAAATTTTGCGAGCAGTTTTGGTGAGCCAAAATATCTATTGGTGTATTAATAAGCGCCCGCCCTATACGCCATGGACTTCCAGCTCCCCCCCCGGCCGAACAAGCTAGCGGTCCAAATAGTGCGGCGTCCGTATTTTACCTGCATTCCATTAACACACTCCCACGTAGTGTATGCTATGGAGCAACTCAGCGCAAACTGTGTAGCGAAATTTACTCGAAATACAGAATGTTTAACAATTAATATCACACGTGCTCGCAGTACAATACTTTTTACGATACATGAAAGTCTTTTCGGATTCGACGGTGGAACTCGAATAGCTGAGAGATGATGGTACACACAGTGCCGGAGCAGACATGGGTAGGGGCTCTTTGTCGAAATTGAAAAAACATCAAAATGAAATTTTTTAACTTTAAATTTGAATCAACCTGTATTTGAAATGAGTAACTTGCATCGGTGGTCGATCCAGAAATTTGCAATGGGAGCGTGAGTGATATATACAGAATATAAATACAGTGCCGGAGCAGACAGGGGTGGGGGCTCCCTCCAAACTGTAGGGTGGGGGCCCCCAAGCTCGCGAGCGAAAATCCAGACGTATTTTAAAACTTCGGCGGTTTTTTTGTTTCAACCGGTTAGTGTGTGGGCCCCTTTATGGGTGGGGCCCCTTTAGGAGTGGGGACCCTCAAATGGGCATTCTGGGGGTGGCTGCTCCGGCCCTGGTAAAACACCTCCCAGTATTGACTCTGCGATTAAAGACTTAGGAATAACTATGATCTCTAAAGAAATAGAAAATATTCATCTGAGAAACAGTTATTGCAACTTTACTGAATCATTACCTCGGAAACAAAATCTCAAAAAATAGAAAATATCCACGTGAGAAAGGGTTTACTTTGCTGCTTACCAATCGTAGTAACAGTGATAAAACAATAATAAAACGATTCATAGAAAGACCACTGTTCGTAAAGCGCAAGAATAATCGCACCAACGGCAGTGTATCCGACCAGAATAACGGACACAAACACAACCGGAACTTTGGCTTCGAGCCGATCGAACAGTAAGAACGATTCTTCAGACGGTTCTTGAAATTTTGATCCGGTGGGCGTTCGAAGAAATATTGCAGGGATTTTGAATACTTTGACACAACACCTAGAAATAAATATATACGCTTAGGTTTTAGTGTAAATTAAATTTTAATGACAAAATCTGGCTTGTTTGGTCCATAAAACCTCCTTTTTAGATCATATTTTGTGCTAAATGATAGGCATTTAAATATTTTTTTAACATCCGATTGTTTGTGACAGTTGTTATTTATTAAATATTTATATATGGGCCCATGTATAGAACAAGGCCGGATCATCTCCACGGAGGGACTATAATACAGTCAGTTTAAGCTTTAGACTATTTTTTTTGCGTAGGCTTAGCCTTAGGCTTAGGTTTAGGAATAGGCTCAACCATACGCTTAGGCTTAGACTTAGGCTTAGGCCTAGGTTTAGGAATATGCTTATACTACTGTTGTATGTATATGTGTTTGTTTTTGGAGTTATTTCAAGATATTTTTCATATTCAGATATCCGGCGCCCATCTTTGCACTGTGCCTCAATCGGATTCGATAACAATTTTCGGGGTTGTTTTACTGTTGGGAGCTAAATGGACATCAAGTTTCCCGGCCATTTTTTTCAATTTAGCTTTTCGTCAGTGTAGGGCTGCAACGGTTTTGAAGTTTATATATTGACATCGCCACTCAAATAATCTCACTTTAAGCCCTTACTATAAACACGGTTCTGCTTATTATTTAAAGGAAACTGATGTTTGAAAAGAAGGGCGGATCCTGAGGGACCGGCGCGGGGTGTGCCGTCCAACGAGAAAATATTTCGTGAAAAAGTTGTAAGATTCATCCGCACTTGACAATCATCTTTTATCTCTGTACTTCAGAAACTACTGGAGTTGGTTCCCATTGTCAGGAAATAGGAATTTCCAGATTTCGCTACACTGCAAAAAATGGTGAGTCAGATTGACTCCTTCCGAAATAGGATCTACGGGACTACACAAACTGAGTCAAAATTCGACTCCACCAGGGTCAAACGGGCGATTTAGCGAGTCAAATTTGATTCTATTGGAGTCGAATTTGGCTCAGTTTGTGTAGTCCCGTAGAGCCTATTTCGGAGAGGGTCAATTTGATTCACCATTTTTTGCAGTGTATTGTTTCGTAGCAATGTTCACATAAAGCCTAAAACACAAATGAAACTCGAAATATTTCAACAGTGCCCTCGTTTTCACAGAAGAGTTGATCACAAGCGACCGCCAGCTCACTTTTCTAGCAGTCCGGAGGATTTTTTAGGACGAGCTTACAAGGGTTTGCAATGATTTCACCAGCAAGTTTGAAACTTTGCTAGGTGGGGTCAAAATTCTTCCGAGGGGTGAGTCGTCCTCTTTGGTGTCCCTTTGACTGCGATCCTGGTTTGTGGCTCCTGTAAGTCAATTAACTGCCGCTTGCATTTTATACCAAACCCCCCCCAATGTTCCCACGGGATATTTTTTGGCTTCCTCAGACCACTTGAACTGACTGTTAGGCTTAAGCAACGTTTGTATCACTTACGAGGTAACCTGTCGCCAAAACCACTTGAGCAAATTCCGCCACCGATCGTACACGCTGATGACGTATTCTGACAAAAATTTTCCCATATCAGCAACGGTGACCAAGATCAACGGAATGCCGAACAGTGCGAATATTACACAAACCACTTTGCCTTGAACTGTTCGCGGAACCAAGTGACCGTAGCCTGAAAGTTAATATTTTGAATGGTTTACAGAATTATCACCAACTGGGCCGTTATTCAACAGATCAATTGAAAAGACCGCCGTCAATTAATATTGTCGTTGAATTTGATTCAACTGAAATTCAGGTACTTCTCAACAGCAGTTAAACTTTTTTAAAAAATTGATTCAAAAACGGATTTGACCAAATACGCTAGAAAGGAACCTATCTAACGCTGAAAAATATCTCGAGTGCGAAGTGAGCCAGTAAGTGAAGGCAATTTTAGCCAAATTGTAAGCTAGGGACCTTACCATTTTTAAATAAATGTTTTCTTCTTGTTATGCAAAATTTTCTAATTCAACATAAGAACAACCGTCCGTCCGGTTTCTCTGGCTGTTGCACATCAGGACTGAATTCCCTGGTGACCTCTGAATGAAACGTTTCAAGTTATCTCTGCGCACCCTTGAAAATGATACTGCTGTTCATCTCTTACCCTTATGCATAGTTCACAATATAAACATTTTCACTTTGACACGAAAAACTCAATAAAGTGGGGTTAACACCTGTCAATTTTCAAAATTATCATGCGTTAACCCTGGGCACGTGGAGCCTCGGCCCCCCTGAAAAATTTTTTTGCACCCCCAGTCAACGAAAACTCTTATATGCCCCTCCGAAAAAAATTTCGCCTCCTACCAACGTGAGCTGGCTACTAGCCTGAAACGCTCAAAATATATGTGGTATTCGCAGTCCCGCAAGGCCGCTCCAGCGATTCTTGAGCCTTGAAAAGCTTTCGGAGTATTGCTTCCCCGCAGGGCCAAATCGATATGGCTACAGCTATTAAGTTTTTGCAATTATGTTAACAAAATGTATAGTGATTTTGTTAACTTAAGTTTTGTGAATACATGAAATTGCAGCTGCAAGTTACTTGCGTAAGCGTAGGTTTCGTTCAAAAACCATTATACGATATTAGATTGCGCCAGTTGCAGCAGAAAAATTCTGTCTGTAATAACTTGGAATGCAGGTTCTATGTCGTGGCTGTCAAGCCCTTAGCCAGCTCACCTAGCTAAGAGGGCTAAAACCTCTTCATGAATAAAAACGTTTCCATTAACTTACAAACAAGGTTGAAAACGTTCTAGGCGGGGGCCGAAATGTTTTCGGAGTGGGGTTGAGGCCCCCATAGCGGCCCACTTGGCTACGGGCCCGAGCTGTGTATACCTTTATGATCAAATATTTGTTCCATTCCGATTTGTTTTCGATTAATTTCGTTCGGATTTTCAATTAAATAAAATACTGCACCACCGAGCAGTGTGTAGAATATTGACAGCACCACAAGGCCAATATGTGGAAGAATGATTTTGAGACGCTGAAAAATAACATGCTGGGTCGGTAAACTGTCGGGTGGCTTGGCGAATTCTTCTCTGATCCAATTAAAAAAGCGTCAAAACTCGCAGACCCGCTCAGCCCATGTATGGCGAGGACCGGACCATTTTGAGCGGCAGTCAATAAGCTTAAGCTTTAGACTAATTTTTGCGCTAAGGTTTACGTTTAGCTTAGACTTTTTCATTCGAATATTTTTATTGGTACGGGGACGCTTTGGCTTAGACTTAGGGTTAGGCTTAGTAATATGCTTTTACACAATTACGGCCTTCATTTACAAATATTGGCCAACACTTAGAAACGAGAAGCGCCGCCATATTGCTTCCAAATGTTACAATTATAAATCTTGTAGAAGACGTAAACGAAATTATACAATCTATTGTACAACTTTATAATCAAAATGTAGGTACCAAATATTATTTGCATACCTAACTGAAACCTGTTGGAATGATAACCAAACTACGCATACCGGGCGTTCCAGCTTTAATATATTGATATTACAGCGACCGCTCGAAAATTCGAGGGTCGCATAATTCAAACACAGTGGATAATTGAAGAAACCGAGCTGCGCCGCACTGAGTTACAGACGCAACCCCGGGCTGAACCTGCACTACGTACAGGAGCAGCCACAGTTTTCTTTGAACTCCACTAAAGGTATACAATGTAAAAGAAGATTATCTAAACTATATACTTAACAAGTGTTATTGCAATTTAAAATAACTTAGTACATGCTACTGTATTGACCCGAATAAGAGGGGGAGGGGTAATATGAGGGGGTCCCCATTTTGTGCCCGAATCAAATGGAGTCCGTATCCCTAATAAGAATCCGTAAGCGGATAGAGTCCCTAAACCCTAATTATAGGTATATATGTCAATTAGCCCTAATTGTAGCGCGTAAATGACTTCAGGACCAAATAATTCGAGTTCGAAACTTTAAAGCGCAGTTAAATTTTGAAAATACATACTTATTAAGTATAACCTTGTATTATCACTCAAGCTATTGACACAACACAAATAAACGTTTAATTCAACGGATAATTGCAGTACCGGATATATGTCAGTAACGAAGGGCGGCGGAGCGTGGGTTGAAAATAAATAACAGTCCGCAACCGAATAACAAGGGGGCAGTGGCGGATCCATGGGGGGCCACCCCGGTCGTGCCCCCAACGGCATCTCAAGAAGAATTATATAGTGTCAATTGCTGTTCTACGCTGTTAGGAAAATAACAGGCAGTTCTAACTCAATTCAAAAACAGAAAGAGATCTAGCTGAAGCTGACTGGATTTTGCTTTTTCAAAACTAAATTGGCTTCCGAATCCGAGCGTTTAAGTTTATGCCTGTTTGAAACCAAATCTGAATTCATGTTGCCACACTGTTGTTTAGATCTAAATTGCGTTGATGCGTTAGTTTTATTTGTGATTCATTTCAATTGAACGAGCGTAAAGAAGTCAATTTTATGGCAATTCAGTCCTCCCCCTCTTATTCGGGTCACTACAGTACATATTTTTTGCCAACAAGAAATTACACGTCTGAAGCCAAATTGACAAAAATGTTTCTAAAAAGCAGGAGCGTGGCGCCTCTGACCTCGCACTTTGTGTACAGGCTCGCTGTGAGCAGGGGCGGAGCAGCCACCCCCATACCCCCAATTTGGGAGAGCCCTAACCGGTTGGAAGAAAAACCGCCGAAGGTTTGAAATGCGTGTGGGTTCTCGCTCGGTTCGCCCGAGAGTTTGGGGCCCCAACCTTGAAGTTTTCAGGAAACCTCCACAAGATAAAAATTACGAAATTTATCGAAAATCTTAAAAATTTCGGTATGTACATCCGCTAATTTTTCTGTGAAATTTCAGAAAGCCCGTTGAATATTTGGGCCCATGTATATAACAGAGCTGGATCGTTTTCCGGCGGGGCTGTAATAGAGTCAGTTTAACCTTTAGACCAAATTTTTTGCTTAGGCTTAGGCTAGGCTTAGGCGTAGAAATAGGCTCATCCTTCCGTTTAGGTTTTGAAATAGGATTCTCCTTAAACTTAGGCTTATGCTTACGCTTAGGCTTAGGCTTAGGAATATGCTTATACTACTGTTGCGGCCCTGTTCTATACATTGGCCAATATTTGTATAACTAAGCTGTGTTTGCAGCAGAATAAAACTTCTTTGAAACTTTTATAATTCAATATCTGTTTTCCATTGCTGTTATTTTTGCTATCTTTTCATCATGTACAGTGTGCACTGGAATTCTAAAATACCGGAACCGGAAAGTTTAAAAATTACCGGAGTCGAAACCGGAAAACAAAACCCTCTTATTACCAAAAAATTCATTTTAAAGTTATAAGGCGCCGTACGCGCGAGCCCGTAGCCAAGGGGAGGGCAGGCGGGCTTAGCCCCACTGGAAAACTTTGGGCCCCTAGATAGTTTTCAACATTGCTTGTAAATCATTGAAAACCCTTGAATGCCCCTGCTGACAAATTTTTAGCCGTCCCTAGCAAGGTGAGCTGGCTACGGGCCTGAAACGAGCACTCAACTCGCAAGTCTTAATTTCGCCCACTTACCATCCGCCAGTCATCTGGCTGTACACCTGTGCGGCCGACACCAACTCCGCCCATTCGTCCAAAGGACCGACCGCCGGCGCCGCGGACCGACGTGATAAAATCGGCCTGAATTCCAGTATCTGAAAACGCGGCGTGCAACTGTTCTTCGTCCAACAACAACGATTCAGCATCTTGAAATTGTGACAAATCGCCAAGACCTCCGACTCCGCCTGCGCTGCCTGAGCTTGCAGTCGCTCCAAAACCACGAGGAAGTTTGAGACCAAGTTTAGTGCTGAAAATACAACAAAATAAATTAGATAAAAAATCTGAAATTTGTAAAAAAAGTAGAATAATCAAACATTGTTCCAAAATAATCTTTAATGGGTGAGTTTTGGTAAAATTTAGCGTATAAAACGACAACAAATTATCACCGAATGATTTGATGTTCGTTCAATGCATCTTTATTTTTTCGAGCGAAGTTTAAGACAAAATTTTTAAATTAGTAGGATTTTTGGCAAATCTTAGGGTTGTGCTACACTTTTGATGAAAGTCCGGCACCGTCACAGTCACCGTACCACAACGCACGTTTATTGCCGCATTGGCCCATGTAAAGATCAACGGCGGAACGTTTTGCTGTGGGAGTAGAAAAGAGTAGGCTTGTCAGCTTTAGACTAATTTTTTTGCTTGGTTTAGGCTTAGGCTTAGATTTAGGCGCTTAGGAATATGCTCATTCTTACGCTTAGGCTTAGGTTTAGGCTTAGGCTTAGGCTTTGCAATATGCTTAAATATTGTTCCTCCCCTGTGGCCATCCCAAGATCATATCAATTTTTAAACAAAACGTTTTTAAAGTGCGGCGTTGTCTGGAGCTGTCCGGCGCTGGAAGACACTGCACGATAAGTAAAACGCCAGCCTACTTGGGGAACATTGGCTGGGTTACCGAAACCCTAGTTAAGTACCACTTTGTACTTAAGTACGGATTAAGTAAGCGCTTAAGAATTTTGCCGTTTTTAAAACCAAACTTAAGTTAAGTAATACTTAAGTCGCTGACTCAATTTGATATACTACAAATTAACCGCTCAGGCATAATAATCTTGGCCCAATTGAAATTATACACTCATGATTCCTCCTTAATATGAAGCATAACTGCACTGTAAATTCCAATGAGTTGATTAATCAATTCATCTAGCGAGTTGGTTATTTTTGCATTAATATCACTAAACATTAACTCACCCTGAGTTGATTTAATTCTCACTCTGAGTTGCGTTGACTGTGTGTAAGTTGATTAAATAACTTAGAATGAATTGAATCAACTCAAAAGTCTGAATTCTGATAGTCCTAACTCAGACTGAGTGATTCAACTCATTTTGAGTTAAAATCAACTGCAGTGTGTTAGTTTCTTGTCGTGACAGTTGCCGTTATCACGCTAAAATTAATAAAATAACTATCGACCTCTGTGACATTTTGTTGTAGGAACCGCATACCTGAAATCCGAGTAACTTTGCAACAAATCAAACCAAGACTGAGTTTCGTCTTTTTCAGTTGGGGGTTGAACGCTGAGCGTTTCGCAATCTTTGGTTTGTACCGGTTCATAGTGTAATCCTTGTTTATACTGGCTTTTGAGACCAGACATGGCCGTTAAGGGCCAAAATATACTCTCAGAAACGGGGTTCGATTTTCGTTTAAAGTTAAACCTTGGTTAATTATATATTTTTTATTTTACCATTACGCACTACTCATGCTACATTAAAGCTACTGGGTATAATCAAACATTCATGTATTTCAATTAAAAAATACTCTTTTGCAGATTAATCCAATGACACGGGAACGTCATTTTTTTCCAGCGACACGGGAACGTCATTTTTTTCCAGTGACACGGGAACGTCATTTTTTTCCAGTGACACGGGAACGTCATTTTATCCACCGACACGTGAACGTCATTTTTTTCCAGTGACACGGGAACGTCATTTTTTTCCAGTGACACGGGAACGTCATTTTTTTCCAGTGACACGGGAACGTCATTTTTTTTCTAGGAACATCAAGTAGGGATGCCGCCGAATGTCATGACGCATTTTTTTTTAATTAAGCGATATAAATTAAAACACAAAGCTTTAGTTTTGATCCGGTTTTACAGGTATCATAGCTCCATCCAAATCAAATTTCTAGGGATGTCTGTCGCCTGACGTTCCTGTGACGCCAACAGTCTCCTGTGTCTAGCCATACCATGATTGTGTTAAAATTGACATAGCCTGTCCGTTTAATATACAAATGTTTAATGACCGGTGCCGGAAGTGGGCCAATATCTCATAGAACCTATAAATTTAGATGTAATATTTTCGAAAAAAAACTGCTAGCAAACAGCCTTATTTTATCGGGTTGAACCATAAAAAATGGCTCGTGCAAGACTTAATTTCCTTTCGCAATCAATCTTTTACGCACTCTGTAAATAGGCAAAATGTCGCTCGAGAGGGTAAACGAGCGTCATTACTAATGAAGTAATAACCAATCAAAACGTTAAACGTTTAGCAAGCAACGCCAAAAGTTGTAGGACGAAAATGTCATATTCATGCCAATTTCGTTTGTTTTTCTTGTTGTTGGTTTCCATTAAATTTCAAGTTTTTGCCACATCTGGTACCCAGTCCAAAAGTCCCTGGTGGCTTGAAATTGGTAAATTACGGCCGAAAATTGGATTTTCGCATTGGGAACGGTGCGTAGTTTGGTGAAAGTCAAAGGTTAAACAGAAAAGCAACATATGACTTAAACAGTTTTTGTGTTTTGATACATTACGTTTAAAAAAACAATACTTTAAATGTGTTAGGACACCGCCTCCGCGATATTAAGCTTTCAAACAAAAAAGATTATAAAAATACCTTCAGCACCAGCGGTTCGACCGACAGACTCACGGACAAACGCGCAGTCATATTTCGACCGTCGGGTTTACAACATAAACGCTAATTTTACTACTTTTGAGTTGAGCTTTGCTCAAATGAAATCGATCAGGTTTGAATTATGACTCAAAAATGTGAAAAATCTACGAAATTATGAAAAAATACAATACCTCGAAACTTAAGTGCGAATTCAAGCTGACACTGATCAGATATTTATTTAGTCGGAAATCTTATAGCTAAACACACGTTTATCGTCACAGATTAATTCAACAAATCATATTGACCAGTTGCAGATTGAAAAAGTTTTAGCGGGAGGCGAGGGCGCGGCTATGTTATCTATTCCTGGCCTCCCTCCCCCGCACGGGCTGCGAGATTGGGGCGCCTTCACTGCAAAAACTGGTGAGTCAAATTGACCCTCTCCGAAATAGGGCTTTTCCGGACTACACAAGTGAGTCAAACTTCGACTCCGGCAGAGTCAAATTTGACTCACTGCGCGACTCAGTTAGTCGAATGCGACTCTGGCGGAGTCGAATTTTGACTCAGTTTGTGTAGTCCGAAAAACCCTATTTCGAACATAGTCAATTTGACTCACCATTTTTAGCAGTGTAGTGACTCGAATCAAACGAGCGGGGCTGATATTTATTTTCAATTACAAACTGTCGTAAATTTTAAATTCACCCCATGTTAGTTGGACCCTGCATCTTTCTTTATATATTCTTTTTTGGGCACAACTGACTTGGTCCGACAACTTTTGTTGATTGCCATATCCGTTAATATTGTTCTTGATTTAATAAAGTTTATGCGGGTTGTCTTAGTGTCTATTACATTTCTGACCAGTTCAGACCATTCTTCTATTTTCAACACTTTTATGGTCTCTAGACTTATGGACGTTGTTCCACCACTGATTGGGCCTCACAATGGATCCCCCAGCTACTACCCCTTCTTATTCGGGTCACTGCAGTAAGTTGACAATCAGGGCTGCTGCAGCGGATCGAAAAATTGAGGGAGCATACGTCTCGGCCCGGTACATAAATGGCGAAGGAAAACTCGCGAGCGGCTCGAGCAAGAAACCAAATAAGCATGAACAGTAAAAAAATTTGAGTTGTGCCAAAAACGCGAAAGATTTTGAAATCACGCAAAGTTGATCAGTGTTGTCGGGGTACCATCTACCCCAGCCACTTATGGGTGCAAAGAAGAGAGTGCCAGGGCACTGCCGGGGTATGCTCAACAATAGAATACCTCCTAAACCAAGCGAGCCACAAGCTAAACCCAATTTTAGCACTAAAGCTTAGTTTCTAAAAAACTATAGAACCGTTCGAGGTCTCAGTTTGTAATGACCACCATGGGCATTATACACATATTTTGTATGCATACTATAGATTATAATATATATACAAATACATATATCCAATCTTTATGATGGCCCTAGTTTTTTAAAAAATACTCCCATTTAAAAAAGTTATTGAAGCTAATAAATCAAAACCCTTGTATGTTTCTCCTGTTGATCCCAATTGACCACATTTTTTATAAACATTTCATAAGTTTAGCGCGAGTTTGTAATCAAAAAACATTAATTAAACTTCATAGCACACGCATATGCTGGTCGGTTTAAATTCTAGGCAAGCAGCATACAACCAGCAGGTCTGGTTCCTGCACCGGTACAACTTTTGCCTGAGGTTTTGTCAATTTTGGCAGACATGCGGTGATTTAGTACTATGTATACGTGTTGCAATTGTAGATAGATTAATCACATAAAAATGTGTAAATAGACACAAAAATGACTGAAACGCTGTAAACTTTTTGTTATATAACTGCTATTATTGTGGGGCTCCAAGGGAAACCTAGGGGGGCTACAAAAAATCCTTCGTCAAGCGACGTGGGCGAGATGCAAAGGCTACCCTCTTCTATCTCTGTTACAGGTTTTACAATTCATATTAAGCAGCAAATCTTTATCTCGCTTGCTCGACTTTAATAGATTTCTCGCTTAATTGTCTTGAAATAATTCCGGGTCCGTCCCAAACTCATTTCGACAAATAAAAACAAAATACAGAATAAACAATACTAAACAATATTACTTTGTGTAATTCAATCCACGAAATGAAAATGGCGATTAATGGCAACGAATCGCAAACACTCCACATTAAACCCCAAATTCAAACTGAGGTAAAATCCGCCGGACAGAAAAACATTTTATGAAGTAAAAGTTGAAAATTTAAGCCCCATTCACGCGTGCAAGTTTTTGCAGCGTGAACTCGCAGCGGCAACTTGCACGAAATACATGCAGCTGCAAGTATTTTCAAAGGAACATTCCGTTTGATCAATCTAACTGCAGGTGCAACCAATTCAAGCGCGAGCGATGTGAGCGTGAAGCCAGTCGCCTTTTAAAACCTTTGCGGTTTTTGTTTCAACTGGTTAGGGAGCGGGGCATTTTAGGTGTGGAATACCCAAAATGAGGGTATGGGGGTGATGTGCCGACCCTGCCCCCATTTGCAAACATTCAACTTTCTTGTAAAGTCAACTGAAACCATTCTATGCCCTTCGTGAAAAATTTTCAGCCCCTATTGAAAAATTCTTCAGCCCTTCCTAGCAAGGTGAGCTGGCTATCGGACTGTCTGGTGCACGATTCTCTTATCATTCTTGCCTAAACATTTCAGCTTAATGAAAAAATTCTTACTGAGTACGTTTAATATGATTCGCACTTTAAACATTTCTTACTCGAATGCTGTCTTTTTCGGGACAGTTTTTTTCTGAAAGCAAACGGCTGTCAGATTGAAAGATGTTTCTGATCAAGAACTAACGCCCTACAGCCATACATAATAAGACATTCAAGTGGTTGTAACGAAACTATGAATTGAAATTTTGTTTTCAAAATTCATCATCATCTTAGCAGAACGAAAATTTGTGTTCAAACATTTCTAAAACAGTCCAAACGTGTGAAATTGCTAAAATCACAACAGACAAAGTCGAAAACGCTAAAATCAATTATAATTCACTCTCTCACAGTAGCAGTTCGACTCCACCCTGCGTTGTTTACATAATCAATATTGAACTTATGATTTGAGCTCTGTAGCTAAGATTTCATTTCGGGACGATATAAACTTCAGTTTATGGTATTTGTTAGCGAACAAAAAATTTGACCACTATGACGCAGTAAAATCCTGTGAAAGTGACTATTTTAGCTCGCTTTAAGAACTTCGGGTTACACGTAGATCTATTGAGTACCCCTCATTAGCCGTTGAAACTATTAAGTTGCTGTTTTTCGAGAGAAAACGCAATAAACATTTGGTACAAAAATTATTTTCTGTGTTCTATTTTATAAACATTTATTATTTTCATTAAATCTGTGATTTTCGATGTTTTAAAATGTGAAGAAACTGTGAAGTGGACAAAGTTTGGAAACTGAAAATATTAACTAAAATTTAGCTACAGAAATTGATTTCAGATGAAATGTAAGCTGAGAAACTGCATGCTATTACCATTGTCAATATTAAAACTAGAAACTCCTCACATACGTATTTTGGGCAACGTTGCAGTTTTCAGTAGTAAAGATAGTTTTTTTAAGATATTCAACATGATCGTTATACGAAGGATTTTATGCATAAAGATTTATTGACCGATTTTGTAAGTGTAAAAAAGCGGAATGCATTCAAGTGGTGTTTATAGTTAGAGATTGCATACGCAATGTGAAAACGTTTGGTTGAAATCCCGGTACTTTCATAAAATTACACTTATGCGCAACTACAGCTAGTAGTTTGATTTAATTTTTAGAATAAATTTCCTTTTTTTTCAAGGACAAACTACGTTTTTAGCTAATCTGAAGCTTTTCGTAAATAAAAGTTTTGTGACCATTTTGGCGTTTAAAGGGCTCATGTTACTTTTAGGGCCGTCCCGGTTTCTGGTGGATCTGTAAAAGAGCAGACTCACATTCTTGACTACATTTTTTTGCTTAGGCTTGGGTTTTTAGGCTTAGGATTAGAAATACGTTTTTGCAACGGTTACGCTTAGGCTAGACTTAGGAATACGCTTAATCTACTGTTACTGCACTAAAAGTTAACATTGGTCGTTTAAAGCATACTTTAGCAGATATGTACCAGCATCATACGTTTCTTATGCAGTGTTTCCTGTGTGTAACCGTAAGCTTTGTGTTTCGTTATACTAGACGTATGACGAACGCACAAATAACCATATGAAACGCGCCCAACGCTAGAGGCGGGCCAAGCTGATCAGCCCGGCAGCCTATGGAAAAACGTTGCCCAGCTTGGAAAAGTTTCAAACTGGCTTGTACATCATCGCAATATGTCCTGCCTCCCGCCTGAAGATTTTCCATCTTTCACAGCAAGGTGAGCTGGCTTACGGGCATGGCTGAAAATCAAGAATGCTGGGAATAATAACTTTCTCCGCATCAAACGAAAAAATAGTTTGCGCAATAATTCGGTATATATAATGCACGGCCACACTAAGGAGTGACAGTGCGGAACCTTGTGAATTAACGGCAGGAACGAAACCGTTTTTAGCGATATGCTCATTCCACAATAACTTACGTACATCTGGTCACAAGTTCAACGTGTACAGGATGGCAAAAATTCGACCTGTACATGACAACTTTGAAGTTATCACGACATCTGACATTTTCACGCCTATCACATACATTTGAAAACCGAAAGTTGTACATAATACCAGTATGAACAATATGACATGGTGTACGCAAGTTATTGTGGACGACGCATATATAAATATGACCCAAAATCTAAACTCAAATGCATGGCTGGTGAACGGATAAATATAATGTGTCAAAAAACCAATGGGAATTGACTAAAAATCAAAAATATCGTTTTGCAACTGTACAGTAAAGATAAGCAAAAAAAAATGTTGGCAAAGTCTTCGTTCCTGCAACATTTAATAAATTTTATTAAAATTTAGCTAAAAGTTTTAAACCATGTCAGACTCCTTTTTGTATATATATACATATATATATACATATATATATATTTATGCCATGATGTTAGGCTGCTTATACTTAGCAAACAAGTATACACACAAAATGAATTGTCTTATATTCAAGAAATATTGTCTGAATTTCAATACAATTATGTCTTAATCAAAGCTGCATGTTATTCCCGGGTTGCCCAGGTACCTACGAGTAAAAAATTTTTGGAGCAGGTATACCCGTGAGTAATGAATTTTAAAGCGCGGGTGATAAATTGTGATTGTTTCTTGATACTACTCGAGACAATTTAGTATTTTATTGAAGTTTTTTATAGCGATCTGTGCCCACATGTATACTCACACCCATTTCCTTGTTGCAAAGAAATTTAAATTTCAGCTTGGCTCCATTGCACAGCATGACTCTGAGTACTAGAAATCCACAGAGGGTTAAAAACTTGAGTTTATACAGTTAAGGAATATATTACTGGATGTATTAGAAGGATTTTTTTCATCCGAGCTGCTACGGGCCTCTGGCCTTGGCTCCTCTCCAAACATGAATCAAAACCATGATTTTGTGTTTACGTTTAGAGCTAAAATGGCGAACAGCGTCTATCTTGCCCGGGCGCTTTTTTAGAAATTTCAGGTTCCGCCACTGCATATATTAGCATTTTGAAATACTTCTTACAGTAAACTATCACCAGTTAGCAATAGGTATTCACACAACTGAACTACGGCATGGAAATAAGAATAAACAGCCGAGCTTTATGCCGACAGTATTCAGAATTTTATAAAGTTTAACCCAGCAGTAAGAGAGATACAAGATTTGTCTTAACTCTGTTTAATGGCCCATGTAAAAATGGGCAGAACGTTTTTCTGTGGGACTGCAATAGAGTAAGCTTAACTTTAAACTTTTTTCATTAGGTTTAGGCTTACGCTTAGGTATAATCTCGTTCTTACGTTTAGGCTTAGGAAAATTTTCATAATTCTTCTCTTAGACCGCGATTAACTCAATTTCGTTTTTTTATTCAATAAATTTTGCCTCAGAGAAGGGAATTTTGGAATTTCATTTTACATAAAAATCTGATTGAAACAGTGTTGACTTCTTGTCAGTTTTGTTTCCTTAAAGTGTTTTTATAGAAATTTTCATTTTGAAATTTAAATTTTAAATTTTTGAAACATTTAAAACACAAAAAAGTTTGAAACTTACTTAAACCACGACTGAGTTGGTTCCATATGGTCGACGAGTCCTGAAACGTTCAACGGGGTGGTGTCTTCTCGGGCGGAATTGACACCAAACGAATATGTCGACAGACGTTCATACGGATACCCGGAGTGGTTTGTGACAAACGGTGCATCTGAAACATAAAAAAATCGTTGTTGAATAATTATTTTTTGATCTTAAGCAAGGTATTCCTGTTTAACCACTTGTTTAACGCCAAAGAGCTACCAATAAAATACGGCATATCCCTAACTTTGGTTACAGTTACGGTATTTTGTTTGGCAGGTATCTTCAATGAAGTTGGCACACCAGTACCGTAGACAAGCGCCATATAAAAAATTGACCATTTTTGCAAAAGTTTCAGTGCCGATTATAAAACCCACCAAAATTTTCGCAACGCTCCAATGAAACCGTTTGGCCTTCTTCAGCTAAAATCTCTCAGCCAGTGCAAAATTATGTCAATTTTTCGAGGCGAAAAATTGTGTTATGTGAAGACTTAATATATTTTATCACAAAAAAATTTGTCTGGTTAGGGGTGTACGCCTTACTGCAGTCCACCATCTCTCGATCCAGTAGTATAGGCAGGTACTTTACGTACCGGAATAACCTTTGACCGTATTTGATGCAAAGATAGAACGTTCGGCCAATGGGACTTTAAGGGGCGTAATAGTAGATTAAGCGTATTCCTAAGCCTAAAGCCTAAGCCTTAGCGTTGCAAAAATGAGTTCCTAAGCCTAAGCCTAAGTATAAGCAAAAAACTCTTTTATAGACGAACCAGAAACCTGGACGCCCCTTAAAGTAACATGGGCCGAACTTTTCTATGCCCGCAACAGTCGCCTACTGTTGTGGTTGCCGGAAAATATAGGTAAAAAGCACATACGTTCTGACGGAACAGGATATTATTCCCTCTGTCAGCAGAGACCTTGGGTATGAATTCTACATTATTGTTTGTAAATTTCCGAACTAAACAGATTTTAAATGTTTTACCCATAAAAAATGATTTCAATTCGGGCAAAAATTGCGCAAATAGAAAAAATGCCAAAAATGATAAATTCTCTTAATATTTATTCACGGAGCAATTTAATTTTCATACCGATTGACATAGCGTGTTTTGCTGTCGAGGTACTATGACAACAACGCGTTTTTCTATTCATTATAAATAATCTATGTAAAAGTTTAAATAATTGGCTTCATAAATTTCTTTTATTTTAATATTGCCAGACCCACATTGTTTGTGTTTTTGTGGTTTGGTTTCATATCATAACATTCTCGAGATAATCAAAATTGCAAACTCTTAGTACATCCTTATTATAAGGCAAAACTATTTCTACCTTTTCCCCATCAGTGCATATCTTGTAAAGCTGGAATTACCAGATACGTATTTTGGGCAACTTTACATCGTTTCAGAATGTTTTCTCAGAACAAAAATGTGATTGTTCTGTTGAAAGAAAATTTCTCAGAACAAAAATGTGATTGTACTGTTGAAAGAAAATTTGCATGTGGATTGTTACGGGTTTGCTTGCTTTTGCACATTGCACAAAGCCGG
The DNA here is from genome assembly GCA_030248215.1 of Enoplolaimus lenunculus. NCBI lineage: Eukaryota > Metazoa > Nematoda > Enoplea > Enoplida > Thoracostomopsidae > Enoplolaimus > Enoplolaimus lenunculus. The sequence goes on from JASANG010000916.1 coordinate 227,823, forward strand.
CTGACTAGTATAATTGCAACTTCTATTTTTGAGTAAGAACTTAAGCAACTACCTTTGTCGGCGACTTAAGTAAGTACTTAAAGGAAACTTAAGTATAAACATAAACGTAAAATTTCACAAACCCAGTGATAACGATACAAACTACCAACATCAGGTATTAAAAGCATAAAAGTGTTGACTTTTCGCGTGATAGAAATTGTGGCGCATTTAATTGGATATCACACAGAAACTTCAAAAATTACTCAAATACCAATCAAGTAACCCGTCTGCAAAATTTGTACAAAATACAGAACAATGATCATTGTATTCTCCCACCGCATTTAAGGTTTTAAGGGCACTTTTGTAGTTTTCTCCCGCTACTACGCAAATGCAGGGGAAACTTTCACTTGTAACATACAAATGTTTTCCTGTTTTAAAAACTAGTTTCTAGTGCAAAAATTTTTCGTCAATTTTACGATATGTTTTTCAGGTGGGACTGCCGCCGCCCCCTGCGCCTCCTGCGACTTGAAGGTATACTAAGCAGGATGGGTGGCTGCTGCACCCCCAAGCCACCTGCGCGAAGCATTTTATTATTTAAAGAGCTAAAATTACTAAGTTTTGAACTGTTTTGACGAGTAAGTATGAGAAGCCCTTAGTACGGGGGTTTTGGGGTCGCAGTCCCCATCCTGCGTAGCATGATTTGTAAATCGCAGGGAGTTCAGGGAGGGGACAGCCACCATGAAAACGAAATTGTTGTGGCGGGGGAAACTTTTCCACTGTAGCTGGGGGAAACTACAAAAGTGCCGTTTAAAGTTTAGGCAGGTTTAAGTTTAGGTAAACCCACAGGGCAAATGCTTAGGTAAACCGTTTTGTAAACCTAGGTGTAAGCCTGAGGTAAATCCAACCAAAGCCTGAGCCTGTGGGAAAAATGCACAAGATCCAAAAATAAATTAGGTCTAAAAAGTGTAAGCTAAGAAGAAAAAGTCTCAAATATTAAACTAATCTATTAAAATTTTAGGTTCTTACAAAAGTTTGATCATGCCTTAAAGCCCCCGCCTAAGCTCTCTAAGACAGCATCCTGCCTTCAAGCAATAAACCAATTTTTTAGGAAGAATTTAAAATTTTAATTTATTGGTCTAACACATTCGACTTTCGTTTCTTAGCTTATATTAATAGACCTGATTTGTTTTTGGCTATTTCCCCGGGCACTGATTTAAGATGGATTTGCCTTAGGGTTAAGCTTATTCTTAGGTTAAGGTTGTTTTCAAACTACGGTTCCTTTTAAACCTCAGCGTAGGCCTAAGCCAAATCCAGTCTAAGCATACTTTTGTGGCGAAGTCAACAACAGCTAATAATTAAATTGTATAGGTGTAAAAATGTAAGATAACAAGCGATAGTCTAATGTACAAAGCTAATATTTTAATATTTTGAATTCTTGCAAAAAAATTTTTGCCAGAACTCTATGAAGCTTCAGTCTAAGGTATCTATGAGACAGCAATCTGGCCTTCAAGCAATAAAACCAGACGAACCTTACTTGCTGTAAAGACACTACCAAGCTTATGCTTATCGATGAAAGCTTAATTCGTTCAAACCGGTACAGCTGCCAGTAGCGGCATAATCAAAGACGTTAGCATAAATGTACAGGATATTCTGTTCCAGGGAGTAGCTTAGATACACTTTCTATTTTAAATACACTGGTTTCGCATTTAGAAACAGTTTCTGCTATTTGTTCTTTGAACGCTCAAATTTGTTCGACGAGGGGCTTAATATACTGGGCTGGCCAAAGATTTGGCTCGAGATACGGCGACCACTCCTTCAGCATCATCCTGATTCGAACGTCATTGACTATTAAGTATTGGTAAAAATAGGCCAACATAGGTCTATGTACCTGTAATATTACCTTGTTGAGGTACTTTTTTCAAACTTACCTCAAAATTATATGAAAAAGTGATGCAGTTTTTTACATAAGAAAAAAATAGGTTCAATTTTGATTGATATTGCTTATATAAATGTTAATTATACTTTTATTAAATAATGAATACACTAAAATAAACGTCTTTGTGATGTATGGTTTAAGCTTGCTAACCGAGGTATGGTGAGTGATTTATACCGGTTGTAGAGTGTTGCCTTGAAAATATACCAGGAAATAAATACAGATCCAGGTATGGCGCGATCAACCATTAGTGTTCGGGTGTGTAAATGAGAATTTTGAACAAAACCTAAGATTGCAGACGGCAATGTGACACTATTAAGGGCTAATGTTACTTTTAGGGGTGTAACAGTAAATTAAGTGTATTCCTAAGCCTAAGCCTAAGCTTAAGCAAAAAATGTAATGCAGAATCGAAACCTTCTCTTTTGTAGACCTACCAGAAACCTGGACGCTCCTTAAAGTAACATGGGCCCTATTAAGCAATATTTTTACTCTCTGTATAAGACGTCCTTGCGGTTGCACATTCATGCAGGTGTCCATAATGAATGTCTGTTAGCGTTACAAACATTTTTCGAAAAGTTCAACAAATTTGGAGTCTATTTGACGCAGTTATACATAGCTTATTCGAATTGTATTTTATTTCGCCGCCATTATTTCGACTCAGCACCTGCAAACTGTGTCAAATTATCGACAAATTGTTGAACTTCTGAGTATAAAATTTTTCCGACAACAATAGAAGATTTTAGCATATTAAAATATCGTATTTTACAACGCTGATACTATTAAAGTAACTGCAAAAATCCCAAAAACAATACATTTTACACTGAAAGGTAATTCACAAAATGGACGCAAAGGGCTACAGGCAAACAACTTGTAATTAGTTATAAACGGTTTGAATTTTGCTACTGAATGAAATATGACTGTAAGTACTCGTTCAACAAATGTACTCTCTTCGACAACTTTATCAAAAATATATAGTAAAACCTTAAATTTAGGGAAATTTGATATTGCCAAAAATGCTGATTTACCAGTCAGATTTTATGCTATGCGCTTTTAATATTTAGTTTTTTTTGTGTCAATCTGAAATATGAAAATTGATTTTTGAAAATGCCACATTAGCCACATTAACTCAACTATGCCCTCTGTTGTTCGAAAACAAACTGGGGGGTGCCCCTAAATTATTAAAAGTTATATACACATTGTACAGGGGGAATGGCTACAATTCTGTTTTCACCCGTTCCGATATTAAGTACTAGCATACGAGCTTGAAAACGTCATACTAAGGATAGCGCTATACTTTTGATGGCCCATGTATAGAACAGGGTCGGATCGTTTTCAGACGGGGCTGTAATGAGTCAGTTTAAGCTTTACACTTACTTTTTTGCTTAGGCTTAGGCAAAGGATTAGGCTTAGGTTTAAGAGTAGGCTCATACTTACGCTTAGGCATAGGCTTAGGCTTAGGAATATGCTTATACTAATTCTCCGGCCCTGTTCTATACATTGGCCCTTTTTGATAACGTCCGGCGCCGTTTGTCATCATGCGTCACAGTGCGTTACCCACCATACAGTATCGCACGGGAATTATTCGCGTACGATACCGCACGATGGGTGACGGACTGCGCAGTACGACAAGTATAGCGCAACCTTAAGTATCGTTAAAAGAAGCGGGTTTTTTGCTGGAATAAAAATCGTAAATAAGATAAAACGATTATTTAACGCGTTGCACCAAAAATTATATTATTCGTGGGTTTTACATGTTCTAAATCTGCCGAGTAATAGACTTGCTAATTTTGATTTTATTGATAATGCAATTTGTCATTGCGATTATAATATTTGGAAATTTAGTTACATGTGGAACTTTTTTTGCAACAAAATAAGCCAAGTATGGCCGTCCACACACAAAATAAATAGTCTTAAAATGTCAAAATTCCTACTTTCTTAAATTTTCAAGATATAATTGTCTTGCATTTCAGACACTAATAGCCATGAACCAGGGTGCAACCGGAGGTGAAAAATACCGGAGCCGGAATTCAACGAAATTTGCCGGAACCGGAGGTCAACGAAATTTGTCGAAGCCGAAGCCGGAGGTAGAGGCGAAATTAAGTAGTAAAAATGATGGTTAATTAGTTAATTTGAGCAAATATCTGCAAAATGTTGTTAAGTTGTTTGGTTTCACGCTAATAGTCTGCCAAATTTCGGCAATTCTTTGATGAAAATTGTGACAAAAGTCAATCGAAACACGCTAACTAGATAAATTTAGGACAATTATGCAAAATTTTACTACCGAAATTGCCCGGAACCTCCGGCAAAAATTCGAGTCGGAAGCCGATTTTCTGCCGGAGCCGGACCTCCTGTTGTACCCTGCCTTGAACAGCTCATAAATTGTTTCTTAAATGGTTAACACATAAATATCTTATATTGAAGAAATTGCTATTGCCAATTTATAACACACAAATTCCTTTCCTTCAAGAAATAGTTGTCTTTTATTCAAGAGTTAATTTTCCGATTTTTATGGTGCATGTAAAAAAAGTTGTTCCGTTTATATTTTTAAGAGAGTATATAAATAATCGAATTTCAAAGATATTTCGGGTTGACCTCAGGCTCCACCCAACCTAAGTTTACGTCTTGGACGTATCTTAGATTGTAAAATTAGGGTATTGGGTTGAGCTTTAGCCCCAATTTTGGAGTTGGTTTCCACGGCAAATTTCTGTGTTTTATTTACGACAAGTTTGTTTTATATTTCAGAAACTTTTTTCTTAATCGTTCATAAAACAAAGTGTTTAATTTAAGACATTTAAGTGCCAAAACATTTAGACCAATATTTCTGAAATATTTAAGTAATAAAAGTCATGAATTCAAGCCACATATGTCTGGAGTCTGTATCAAGACATGATTGTGTTAAATTTCAGACAATATTTCTTGAATACAAGACAATTTATTTTATTTGCACTTTTATTAACCTTTCCTCACACAATTGATTTCTGTTTCAGTTAAAATCTAAGGTCACGTTTAAGATTCGCATCCGGGATGACAAACACTACGCATAGTCTGTTTAACTTCAGTATACAGTATGTGGCAGGGTTCCAACCGGAACTAGATTTTGTCGGAAGCGGAATCGGAATCAAATTGTTCTGTCGGAACCGGAATCGGAATAAAGTTTTAGTACTTAATTCTATTAAAAAGTTAAAGGTGTATTGCGGGGTTCACGTTACCAATTGTGCGCTTGGTACCTGTTTTGTCACGGTGCCCATGGCGGTACACACTATCTTTTTTGTTACCCATATGAATACCAACAGAAAATAAAATGTTGCACATAGCTAGGTTTTTAAAATTTTGACCTACCCATATGGGTAGAGTCGAGATGTCTATTCGTAGCCCATATAGATGTCAACATAATGCACTTTCAAGCTTGCTTTTTAAACAGCTCAGTACAGTGAGTTTTGTTTTACAAGTCTGGTCTAGTCTTTTTTACAGTATATCTTTTGAAAAAATCTAAAAAATTACGCAAACTATAAATATTGTTAAAACAAACTCAAGGTACCCATATGGGTAACAAACCGAAGACTAGCTACCCATAGCTACAAACGTAAGGTACCCATATGGGTAGTAGCTAGCTAGCAACCTATACATATAGGTTGTTTCTACCTCCTGCTATGGGTAGGTGACAAAACAGATCCCAAGCGCACAATCGGTAACGTGAACCCCGCATATGACTTTCAACGTTTGTTGCAGTATGCCTGTTTCCGTTACTGTTCACAGTTTCAGTAAAAATTGTTTAAATAGCTGACGGAGTACACGTAACAAATCGGTATATTTACTAAGAAAAAACCAACAGAATAATTGCAAATGAATGAAACAAGCAAAATCTAAGTTCAATCATCTGAAAAACTCATAACCGAAAAATCAGAATTCCGGCATCGGAACAGCAGTCAGCCGGAATCGGAAGTCAAATGCTGCCGGAATTTTAGCCGGAATCGGAAGTCCGATGGATCCCTGGTATGTGGCAAGTTGCTCACAGCACAAGCTAAGTGATTATATAGTGGTTAAGGAACAGAAAAAATTTTGTATTTCTATCGAACACAGTCTCAATTTGGGATTCTTGTATTTTTGAAGAATCGCATTTTTTGAGCTGGCTTGGCTTGGCAGAAACCACTGATTATTCCGCTCACGATCGAGCATCAGACTGAAAAAAGACATAGCTACCAAAACCCATTCACAAATATTCAAATTGTCAAAAAACAAGTCTTTACTTCCAGGTCAGTTTTCAGGTCTCAAACCAGTTGAAAACACTGAATCCTTTTCGAAGCGTAGCTTACAAGCATCGGCAGCCTAAACATATTCCTAAGTCTTAGACTTTTAAGTCTAAACATAAGCCGCAGGATAGGTATAAAGCTATGTCTTAGGTTAACCAAAAATTTTAGTCCAAATCATAAGCCTTCCCTATTGCTGGTCCAGCTGGAAAATGGGATGTCCCCTGAGAGCACTATAGGCCACGCTGAGCATCACGGACGAACGACATACCAAAAACCACTCACAACATAAATATTAAAAAATCATGAACTGGTTACCAGCTCAGTTTTAAAGTCAAAAACCCGGCCGAAAATTTTGAACCAAAACCTGACGATCAATTGGTATAAAATAACCCAATTGTGTTCGATTCAGGTTTTTGTTTCAAAACCTGATTGGTCAACGAGCAATCTTCCTGTGGACCACATAAGTGTATCCCAATGGACCAATAAAATTGCGACAAAGGTAATTCGTCACGGTACAAGAATCTTTGGTGTCAAAGTTTCAAATATACAGTGGTGTACTCAAAGGTGAAATTTATTGGGATCAAAGGATGGATGTTCGCTGTTAGACATAACTAGAAACTAAAATTTTTTATTGGCATCTAATTCAAATTGCGTTTGGCTTCGCGCTCGCTTTTGTCCATTTGTTGGCACCCGGTTGCTTAGAAACATATACGTCTAATTATAGTCAGCCCCTCCTCAGTTTAATACAGATTTGCCAATGCTTACATTCGATCAGCTTTTTTCAACTTGAATTCACAGATGAGCATACTTTTAGGTGATAATGGACTTTAGTCAAAAAAACCAGAACAAAGTTGTTCAAAAAATTAGGGTCAAATCTGATTGGCCGAGCCGCCTGGTGAATAGTGACAATAGTTTAGATATTTGGGCCTATGGAATGTGCTATATTTTTTGCGCTGGCGTTTGCCGTCATTTACCGTATACGACATCTCGTGTCACCGCACGTTATCGCGCGGCGAGTATAGCGCATTCCTTAGGCCTTGGCTTCCACACAAAATCAGATATCCATGCGGCGAACTGGAGTTCGCAGAGGGGTTTTTGTTGATTGCTGAATAGTGAATACAATAATGGTTTAGTTTAAAACCATTGAAATGAAACCTTGACTAATAGGCTGCGGGAACATTATGCATTTTGGGCTTATTCTTTTACTTAATAAAAACAATAAAATGCCGCAGTTGATCGAGACAATTCACAAGAGGCTTTCGGGTGGTAAGATATACTTTAGGCCGACGCCGACCCAAGCTACAGATGAAGTATTCGCCAAATGCGAGTAGTTCGGAATAGTTGGAGGAAATCTTTCATAGACTTGAACCTCTTAAATTTCAAACAATCACTTCTTTGAACGGGCTAATAATTTACGCTGAATATATTATTTTTCAGAAGGGAAGTTAAAAAAATCACATAAGTGGACCTGTAACATATTGAGGATACCTTGGTGGAACCCTGAAAATAACAGAGTTGAACCGACTGTCTGGCCTGATAGGCAAATGTGAGGCTTGACCTGTTTGAGTTTGGGCCTCATTGAACAAAATGAAATGTATAGGTTTCTACGAAATGATTTTCTAAACTTACTCAGTGGTGTAATGATTAGCTCTATTTCAAAATGCCGCTGCGGACTTTAACTACTAGTTCAACCACAGAAAGCCAGCCTAAGTTTCACCCAGCATCTGCTCTTGGTTTAACCAACATTGTATAGTTGTTCACCAAACTATGAGCAAATTTGTACCAATAAACACCATAAACTTTTCTACCATCGCCAAAAAGGCGTGAATATTTTTTTAAAATCAAACAATTCTATTAAAATGTGCCAAACTTTGAACCAACATTTTTTACACTGTCGGGCCGCCAGCTCACCGTTGTGGAGTCCTCACGGCACATATGGGACCAAGCGAAGGTCGGCGTTTTTAGCTGGCATTTTGATTTTCTGACGCTAAATACAATTTTTTTGCCGATAAATGTGCGTATTACGCCTTTAGTTGTTTTCATTGTACCACGTCTAAACAACAAATTATTTGGTCCAAGCAACATAGGCCCACTAAGTTTTACACGGCTTTAGAAATACATCCAGTGCGGAAGGACAACGGGTAATCAGGTCCGTACCAGCTCACCTTGTTAGTGGGGACTTAAAATTGCTCAGACTGGCATACAAGGGTTTGTTTGACTTACAAACCAGGTGAAAAGTTTTCCTGGAAGACAATATTTTTCCAGGGGGCTGAGCCCCACTGTCACTCCTTTGGCACTGGAAGCGAGGAAGAATCGCCAATCACAAGCGGTACCTTGCTGAACACAAAAGGGCTGTATAGAGTCAGCTTAAGCTAAGGTTTAGGTCTAGAAATAGGCTTAGGCTCAGGTTTAGAAATATGCTGATACACACAAAATAAATTTTCTTAAAATTTCAAAACTCCTACTTTCTTAAATTTTCAAGACATAAATGCCTTGTATTTCAGACATTAATAGCCTTAAACAGTTCATAAATTCGTTTCTTAAATGGTTAACACATAAATATCTTATATTCAAGAAGTTGCTATTGCCAAATTATAAGACACAAGTTTCTTTGTTTCAAGAAATAGTTGTCTTTTATTCAAGAGTTAATTTTCCGATTTTTATGGTGCATGTAAAAAATTTGCTCCGTTTGTTTTTAAGAGAGTATTTAAGTAATCGAATTTCAAAGATATTTCGGGTTGAGCTCAGGTTCCCGCCAACCTAAGTTTACGTCTTGGACGTATCTTAGATTGAAAAATTAGGGTATTGGGTTCAGCTTTAGCCCCCAATTTTGGAGTTGGTTTCCATGGCAAATGTCTATGTTTAATTTAAGACATGTTTGTGATATATTTCAGAAATATTTGTCTTATATTTCAGAAATATTTTTCTTAATCGTTCATAAAACAAAGTCTTAAATTTAAGATATATATTTAAGTGTCAAAACTGTTAGACCAATATTTTTGAAAATTTTAAGAAATTAAAGTCTTGAGTTCAAGACATATATATGTCTGGAGTCTGTATCAAGACATAATTGTCTTCATTTCAGACATAATATTTCTTGAATACAAAACAATTTATTTTGTGTGTACTACTGTTTCGGCCCTGTTCTATACATGGACAACAAGTGCTATTTTGCTGTTATACGTATCATACCATGCAAGAAGGAAATCAGAACCTTACAGTATTTTTAAAAAAACGAATTTACAATTTTCTAAAGTCATTTAGCTTGAAAACAATTAATACAAAAAGCAACTCAAACTTATTGGCATAGCAGAGTTGAAAATAGATTGGTTTTATTGCTCGTAGCAGCACTGACTCTCTCTCGACTATGAATAACTCTTATGCGGCTGGTCACTAAAATAAATACGCCACAAGATTTACAGACTTTGTGCATAGTTTTGCGTGTGATTAATTGCATACGACCTCAAAAAGTCTGAAATGGACCGAAAAACTGTTTCGCTGAACAACCGAAAAATCTTTGATTTGTATCTAAAAAGTATACGATTTCAAATTTAAATATTTACGACGTTTCGGTTAGGTTTTTCTCATTTCGATGGCACCTAAGTGTCTTCGCTTGCCATTCAATGTCTGCATTATGAATTTTACGCCAAAACAGTTATTTGACCATAACTGGTTAAGTAGTTTTCAGATATAGCAATTAATTTTACACCATTACTGCGTCGAATGATATCGAACCGAAAAAATTTAATTTTTAGAAAATTTATACTTAATGTAGAAAGATTAGGGGATGTTTCTAGACGCTTAAATATGCTAAAATTTTCAAAATACGAGACAATTCTGAAAACGTTTCACACAAAAGAGTTTTTCAAGTTCTTAGCATGACATTTTTGGCACATAGGGCAGGACTCGAACCATAAAAGTTATTTGCAAATTTGACCCAGATTGTGTATCTACGCTGCAAAGATGATGAGTCAAATTGACTCTATTCGAAATAGGCTTTTCGGGATTACACAAATTGAGTCAAAATTCGAGTCCACCGGAGTCAAATTTGATTTGCTGAGTCGCACGTTTGACTCTGGTTGTTTCGAATTTGACTCCGTTTGTGTAGTCCCGAAAAGCCTATGTCGAAGTGAGTCAATTTGACTTACCATTTTTTGCAGTGTAAATTTTTATCCACCCCTAAAATTTGTTTTTAGTCTAAGTCTAAACAAAAACGAGCGTTAAAGATCTGCGGTTTGATCGAAATCTGTCCTATACCAACCACCTATTAAATTAGGATTTCAAACATTCCTCCTTATAAATTAAGCCAAACAAATCGGACATTAAGATTTGCACCTAACCAGTTGTTCTGATTCCTCGTCTTGAAAAATTTCCAAGCGATAATGTAAATTCCAGTGAGTAAAATAATCAACACAGCTAGTGAGTTAGTTATTTCTGAGTTTAACAATAAGCATTAACTCACTCTGAGTTGAGCTGATTTTCACTCTCAGTTGATATGATTCCGGGTGAATTGATCAGTTAACTCAGAATGAGTCGAATCAACTCACAAATCTGAGTTCTGATAGTCCTAACTCAGACTGAGTAATTCTACTCACTCTGAGTTAAAATCAACTCATTGCAATTGACAGTGAAGTGAGCGTAAAGCTTATGACATACAATTTTAAAATTTATGTTTCCCGACAAAAAAATTTAAGTTTCGAGTGAGTTTGAAACAAACTTTCGCTCGTTAGTTTCTCCTGATCAGTTTTTAGCATGCGTTTAAATCTGTAAAGAAAACATCGCGAGCGAAGTCAGCGAGAAGCTACAGAAAAAAATTTCAGTATTAAACTGTCGCAAAACGGTTCTTGGTTTGTGCGGCTACGAAGTCTAGAGTAGCAGACCCCGTGGTTGTTTTTCCAAATCCTAAATTCAAGTTTAAGGTCCACTTTGCTACCGAGAACACCGCATGAGTGTAACGTTTAGCTTTCAGCTGCATTGACCAATTTGACAGACAACCGTTAAGCGTATCTGGGTCTGTCGTTGGTTTAGCAACAACTTACAGCATTCATAAACTTTATTATATGTTTCAAAACAACAATTATATAAGCTTTATATTTCGCTATTTCACATTTCCGATCTGAATTTCAATAAATTTAAACCGAAAATTCAATTTTGAAAAAGTGCCCAAACCAGTTTAGGCGTTAAGGTTTCGCCCTCAGATACCTATTGCTGGACAACCAGGAACTTTTCAGGAAAGGTACCAGGCATGTGTTTGATCAGATAGGCCTGAATCACGACTACACGGGTTACTACTCTTGGAAACCCTTTAGGATTTTGCGTTAAGGCTAAGGCATAGTTTGTTAGGTTGTCAGAACTCATGCAAAAGATCAGGGGCGGAAACGTTTTTCTGTGGGACTAGAATAGTTTAAGCTCAAGCTTTAAACTAATTTTTTGCTTGGCTTAGGCTTAGGCTGTGGCTTAGGAATAAACTCAATGTTACGGTTAGGCTTTAGGCTTAGGCTTAGGAATATGTTTATAACACTGTACCGCCTCTGTTCTTTAGCATTGGCCGCGGTCAGTAAAAGCAGTGTGTTTTAGGGCAGGGTATAAATAACCATTTACCATGAGCCAGAAACCATTTTAGTTGACATAACTTGTACTAAGTAGGGTTTCAGTGGTTGAGTCAATGTGTTTTGTAAATTAACACGTGGGATACTTTACCTGGAAAATAGAAACTGAATGAACATAGGTTGAGGTATTCATTCATCTTTGACGATATATAACTTTGCGGCATTCTTTCACATTTCTTGTATCAATACAGTCGTGTATGTGAGTTTAGAATATTTTAATAGCCTAGGATATTTCAGGATACGACACCATCGGTTCCAGAGAATCTGAATCGGGACCGATCGGAAGTCAATCCTGACATACAGGCTATTAATATATCCTAAACTCACTTGGTGACCACGATCGGACTTCGAATCCGAATCGGGACTGATCGGTGTCGGACCCGAAATATAGCCTATTAATATATTCTAAACTCACAGTGAATTGAGGAACAGGGATTAAAGCATACCGATTTGTTAAAAATTAAAAGAAAAGTTTAATATTTCAATAACCATTACGCTAACAATAAGAGAATAAAATTCAAGCAGATGTCAACAAAATATAGGCACATCGAATTGGGGCACGACCGCTTGGTCACCCCCTTTATCGCCCCTATACGGCCTAGAATGCTTATTATTTTATCATTAGATCTGTAGTTAAATTTTTTGGCATAGTGAATGCCACCAGCTTAGTAATTGATTCTAACAAACCGAATGCCGACAGTTGATAGTCAAAATTTCTATATAACAATATTAAATTAAGCACAAGATGAGGAAATATGCCGAATTTTGAGCCTAACCATTGTCTGGTTGTTAATTTATAAAAGTCTTTTCGCCACTTTTACAATTTAACATTTGAAATGAATCAAATTAAAAACAAAATATTTTTTTTAATTTTGACTTAAAAATTTGAAGCATTTTTGTCATAAAAAACTTTATGAAAACAGGAAAATTATAAAATGATTACTAAAATTGGTTCTTATATTTAGAACTTTAACAAAACCGGAAGTAATAAATTTAAGTTTGAGACCAAGTCAGCCTTAGGAACTAAAAATGGTGTTGATATCAATCTCGTTGTAAAGAAACAAAAGCTTGCAGTATGCGTTTTTAACTCGTCAATTTCGCTTTAAAGTCATCATTGGTGGTTTTATTTTAGGTTTTGTTCAATTTTAAAATTGAATAATTAGTTTTAATTTTGAAACTGATAAGCTAGTTGGTGGCCAGGAACGTTGTACGTTGTGAACAAGGTATGCATCAACGGTTGGCGTCAAGTCTTGAAATTGATTTAAGTTTAACAAATGGTTTCAAAAAATACTATTTTAAAAACTTTTCGCGTTGTAAAGAAATTGTTTCAAAAAATACTATTTTAAAAACTTTTCGCGTTTTAATGAAATTGTTTCAAAAAATACTATTTTAAAAACTTTTTTCGCGTTTTAATGAAATTGTTTCAAAAAATACTATTTTAAAAACTTTCGCTTTTTAATGAAATTGTTTCAAAAAATACTATTTTAAAAACTTTTTTCGCGTTTTAATGAAATTGTTTCAAAAAATACTATTTTAAAAACTTTTCGCGTTTTAATGAAATTGTTTCAAAAAATACTATTTTAAAAACTTTTCGCGTTTTAAAGAAATTGTTTCAAAAACTACTATTTTAAAAACTTTTCGCGTTTTAATGAAATTGTTTCAAAAAATACTATTTAAAAACTTTTTTCGCGTTTTAAAAAGTATGTTTTAAACGCTTTATTGCACGCGGAGAAACTCGATACTGAAAGATAGTGTGGCGAAATAACCTATTACTAACTGGCGATAGGTTTTTGATCAAAAGATGACCAGTTTGCTTGTTTAAAAACGTATTGCTATAGTTCAAGCTTAAGCTTAAAACTATTTTTTTCTGCTTGGGTTTAGGCTTAGGCAAACCTAAGCTCATTCGTACGTTTAGGCTTAGGATTAGGCTTAGGTTTAGGTTAGGCTTGGCTGAGGAATATGCTTAGACGACAGTAATGACCCGGTTCTATATATTACATTAGCAAGAGGTACAGACACACTTGAAAATAGTGATTCTTACCTGAAACAACTTCCCTGCAAGTGGAAGTATCACTCGAATGCGCTGCCGAGCGGGCTGTAGTTTGTTGTTGTTGATCTTGAATTTGAATAAATTTTTGAAACCAGGGCACCAGTCTGACCGGAGAGCTGTGTAAATTCGGCTCCGAAGCAAATATACGACCTCGAACGGGTTCAGGAATCATTTTAT